>JAWRVF010000481.1:0-266928 GCA_036785485.1 Physcomitrellopsis africana | reverse complement strand
ATCAGGTTTAGGTTTTTGGGTATGGTTTAGGTGCAAATCTTGTACGATTTGGACTTTTAATGAAGAAGTTATAGGCGCACAAAGTTAGGGTGTCGATTTTGGACCTACTGTCACTCTTTTGGGTATATCTCGCGCATACAGAGAGCAATCAAAGATCGGCGACTGAGGTTGGAAAGCGCACTTTCTCGGCTACACTTTTCATGTATATCTCAATAAAATCCAAGCTAGGATCAAGGAGATATTGCGAGTTGAAGTCAGTGCTTGTAAGCTAAAGGCAGTAAGTGACTCTGCTTAACTAGCGGTTACATTTTGAGCTATATCTTAGTCAATTTGATAGATTTTTGGCTCAAATTTTTCAGGAGTATATATGTTTATGTCACAAGACTATGTGCAAAATTTTTGTGGCATTAGGGTTTTGGGTTTGTGAGATATAGAGAAAATAGTGCTCGGGTGTCTCTAAGCTAGGGTTTTAAGCACCTGCTAGGTGTTTTGAGATATCGAACGATCAAAAGTATATTTGCGGTTGAAGTTTTTTGTGATAAAGCTTAAAGGTGAATTCTACCTTTCCTGAAAGTTTGAAGAAGACTGAACAGCTGGATCAAAAGATATGATTTTCTAAAGTTTGGAAAGAAAAACATCCTTTGCGGGAAAATATATTTTTAAGGGTTTTTGTTGCAAATTTGGACTTTTGTGCATACTAAAGGTGTTTTTGGGAGCCAAGACTTTATGGAGGTGTAAAAGGTGGATGTATAGAGCCATGATATGATTTTGATATCTAGATGAGTCTTTAAAAGGTTTTTAAGGATTTTCTACATATCATAGAGAAAACTTATGTACAAACCTATTTAAAAATAAGAGGTTTTAATCATACAAAACCTTTTTCTTATATTATCGTGTGTATTTGTCCTTCTTATTAAGGACAAATAACTCATTAGAGTTTAGCCAATAAATATTAAGTAAAATTCTCTACAGCTAGGTACCCGGTGTATTCCTAGATAGAAGCTCACGCCACGCGACAACGCTCGCTGATACTCTAAAAACTACTCGAGCGAGGACTCTACGCCAAGTTGGAGAAGTGCTTATTTCACCAAATTGAGATGGAATTTTTAGGATTTGTTGCAACTACTGAAAGCTTGAAGATGGATCCCAAGAAAGTGGAAGCAATTGTGTCCTGGGAAGTTCCAAAGACTGTTAGAGACGTACAATGTTTTCTCGGCTTTGCTAACTTCTATCAGATCTTTATCAAGAATTATTCTCAAATTGTTGCTCCACTCAATCGATTAACATGTAAAGATAAGCTGGAATGGGGACCTCTAATAGAAAAAGCATTTCAAAATCTTAAAACGGCATTTACTACGGCTCCAATCTTGATACACCCAAACTTTGCAAAGGCTTTCTATTTGGAAACCGATGCTTCGGATTTTGCTTTAGGAGCCGTACTTTCACAGATGGGCATCGACAATAAGCTTCATCCGGTTGCATTCTATTCACGGAAGTTTTCTGCGGCTGAGATCAACTACGAGATTCATGATAAAGAACTCCTTGCTATAGTGGATTCTTTCCAAGAGTGGCGTCACTTCCTCGAAGGAGCTGCGCATCCGGTGACCGTATATACGGATCACAAGAATCTGGAATATTTCATGTCTACTCGAGTTCTAAACCGTCGTCAAGCTCGATGGAATATGTCGCTATCTAGATTTGACTTCGTTATTACTTATTGGCCTGGAAAGCAGCAAGGACTATCCGATGCCTTATCAAGAAGATCATATCTTGTGCCAAAGATTGGAGAAGCAGCGCTTGATCAATAATGTATGACATTATTAAAGCCAGAGCAATTTAGGATTTGTGCTGCTGTGGTGCCAATTGATGCAGACTTCCTCAACCAGGTACGTGCTGCGACCATTGAAGATTCAATAGTCCTTGATATTAAGCAGCGTATCAATGATAACAAGTTCAAGGTTGAAGGAGATCTCTTATACTTTGAGGAGCGGCTGTATATTCCAAAAGGGCCAGCACGACTTTGAGTCCTTTAATCTCGTCATGACTTTCCAACTGCGGGACATTTCAAATTCAACAAGACCTTGGAATTCATTTCTCGAGATTTTTGGTGGTCCCAAATGTAGAAGGATGTGAAGGATTTCGTCCTCTCTTGTGACATTTGTTCAAGATCCAAGAACCCTCGACATCGCCCTTATGGACTTTTATAGCCATTGCCCATTCCATGTCGTCCATGGTCTTCAGTTTCCATGGACTTTATTACAGATCTGCCGCCATCAAATTCATTTGACAGCATCTTTGTTGTGGTGGATCGACTTACAAAGATGGCACATTTTATCCCTTGCAAGAAGACATCGTCAAGCGAAGATACAGCAAGGTTCTTCTTTGATAATGTATATTGATATCATGGTCTATCACATGATATCATGTCGGATCGAGGAACCCAATTTGTATCAAAGTTTTGGAGATCTTTTTTTAAAATATTGAAGGTAGACATCAAACTTTCTTCGGCATTCCATCGTCAAATTGACGGCCAAACGAAACGGGTGAATCAAATTTTGAAATAATATTTACGATGCAGCATCAACTATCAGCAAGATGATTGGACTGCATATCTATCGCTAGCCGAGTTTGCATATAACAACACCTTTCATGGGTCGACTCAGAAAACACCATTCTTTTCCAACTATGGGTACCATCCGAAGCTTGATTTATTGAGTCCGTCAGCGAATAACAATCCAGCAGCTGAAGGATTGGTGCAGCAGCTATCGGAGCTTCAAACCACATTGAAGCTTCAATTGCAAATTGCCCAAGAGTCTTACAAAGCATCCGCGGATAAATTTTGGAATCAGACACTTAATTTCAAGATTGGAGATAAAATATGGCTGCTTCGACGGAATATCAAGATCAAGCGGCCATGTGATAAGTTGGACTACCGGAGATTAGGACCATTTGTTATCCAGAAGCAGATCAATCATGTGGCGTACCGCTTAGAGTTACCAGCTGCTATGAAGGTACACCCTGTCTTTCATGTTTCTCTGTTAGAGCCTTATCGAGAATCGTCTTTTCCTGGAAGAGTGCAATATCTGCCACCTAGTATAGAAATTGAAAACAGCGAAGAATATGAGGTGGAAAGGATACTAGATTCACGACGAAGATGGAATAAATTAGAGTACTTTGTGCATTGGAGCGGCTACGATATTAATGAAAGAACATGGGAACCGACCAAAAATCTTGCCAATGCATCTCAAAAAGTACGGGAATTCTATCGACAATATCCTAATAAATCAAAAGTTGGTTATTAACAAAGCGTGAAGATGAAGCCTTCTCTGGAGAAATGAATAGAAAAAAGATCCAGGTCTCATCAAAACATAACTTGTTGTATTTCATAATATCAAGATATCTAATATCAAGGTGTATTTAGATATGGCTAGTGAGAATGTAGATACAGTACTAGTGGTACCATCTCAACCGAGTAGCTCACGACGTCGACCTCGAGACGAAGAATTAGAAGAGCCAAGAAGACGTCAAAGAATACCAAGCAGCAAGTCACTTGTAATTGTCTTTGAAGTTGAACCAGCTCATGCAAGTAGTAGCGAAGCGATATTTTTAGGTCGTTTCTATAATGAAGATATAGAAGTTCAAGCATGGTCTCAAGTAGAAGGTATTGGTCATTATCGGTGGCTACAAGGACCCATGAATCATCTGCCTCGTGAACGATAGCTGGAATATATTACAAAGACTATGCGACAAATTTTTGATTTCTTATGTTTGTGAGTATACATCCCAAATGGCTTCTCGGAGACCTTGAAGCTAGAGGAGGAGGTGATGTCAAGGACATACTTGTTAGACACCTTCTAGAACATTCTAGAAGTTTCCTAGAACTCTCTAGAATCTTCCAGAGCCTTCTAATATCTTTCTAGTGTCAAGGACATACTTGTTAGAATCTTCTAGAATATTTTAGAAGTTTCCTAGAACTCTCTAGAACCTTCCAGAGCCTTCTAATATCTTCCTAGTTAGTAGAAGTTATTTGAGAAGCTCTCTAGTTGGAGGAAGCTGCTTGAGAAGCTTCCTAAGTAGGAGTATATATTGGAGTCGAGGCTGAAGAGTTCTTCAGTCTCGACAACACATCTCTTGGAGCTCTAGCTCACCTCTCTGGTGTTGTTTTTGTACTGATCTGATTAATCCAGTTCCTGCCAGTTCTTCTTAAACTTCTTGTTTAGACTTCAAGTCTATATTCTGTGTCCGTGATATTAATCCAGCTCTTGCTAGTTCTTCTTGAACTTCTTGTTTAGACTTCAAGTCTATATTCTGTGTCCGTGACAGAATATATATACTTTCCTATTTTGATTTTGTCACTTTTTTTTTAATACAGATTTCACTAATTTATACATCTTCTTTCAGTTTGTGTTCTTGACAGATTGACAAGACTGCACATAGAATATCAAAACTTTATTTATTTTTATCAAGAGTAGATTGTCTCTTTTTCTTTATGAGACACAAGCATATTAGAAGTTGTAGATTATCCACTTCTAAACTAATATTATTATTATTATTATTATTATTATTATTATTATTATTTTTGAATATATATATATATATTTTTAATATTTTTTATGTGACAATAGATACCTTCTTTTTTATTATATTATCATAGTAGAGCTTGCTAAAATGAAGAGCACAATATTACAAATATAAGAGCAAATAAAAAAGTTAATGCTTGCAATGTATCAATTCAATTTATCACCACATTGAACAATAAGATTAGCACAAAGTGAAGATATAGAGATGATTGAAGTTGTTTCAATTTCTATACCAAGCCATATTATTTCACTTATGATGGAACACCATTCAATCATAAAAGAATAAAAAAATAATTTTTTTAAGAAATTTGATGGCACAAGATCTAAGTTTCAAAGATTTATTGATTAGGTATAACTAGTGATTGAACTTCAACCTCAAACTTATCCAACTCAAGGATCACAAGTAAAGTTTATTAAAATATTATTTTTAGGTTCTATTTTATCATGGTTTTCATCTTTTTTTGAATGACCTAATTTAATATTAAATAATTTAAAGATATTATTAATAGAATTTTGATCTATGTATAAAAAATATGATAAAATTTGTATTATAACCAATAAGATCTTTATTTTATGATAAGAAAATTGATCAATAATATTATATACTTCATAATTTTAATAATTAACTAGTAATATCAAGTAAGATGATAGTGCATTCATCAACCAATTTTTTTATGGATTATAATATTAGATAAAGAAATTGATGCTCAACTTATTCGATCTTCAAATATTAAGTTAAGCAATTGACTTTGTTCTAAAGTGTGACAATTGGCTTTTTGAATTTCAATTTAAGAGCCATATAAGAAAACCTTAATATTATTATAATTCAATGATAATACCAACATCTTTTTAATACATACATTCAAAAATAAAAGATATATAAATTGATACAATATGTTTTAAATCTCTTATTGAATAAAAAAAGACTCATCATTATTAAAAAGGATTATGCTTATATTGTAGAATACCTAAGTACGCTATTCAATATTGTCTAAAAAAATGATGCAACTACAAAATAAAGAATATCACTATTAAAGAGGAAAATACGTTAGAAAATAAATTTATTCAACTATAATAGGGAGTGTGTAGCTAAAATCTTGTACAACTCCTAATAAAGATTATATTCTCTAGTCAAAATCTTCTCCTTATTTTATAATAGATATATGTTTGGGACCTAAAAATCACAAAATCTTTGTTTTGCTAGATTCAGGAGCCTCAACGTATTTTTTAGATAAAGAGTTTGTTAATAGTCATAGAATACTTTTATTACAGAAAACTAAATCCGTACATGTAGAAGTCATAGATGGTCATTTGTTATCTTTTAAAGATGTTATTCATAAAATTTTTCTTATGAATGTAATAATAGATGGTTATAATAGTTACATAATCTTTAATATAATTAAATCTCTTTTTAATCCAATCATTTTAGATTTATCATAATTAAAAAAATATAATCCTCAAATAGATTGGATTTTTTATAGACTTTATTTTTTTTAAAACATTATTAAGAATCTTGTTAATCAAATAAAAAATTATAAGTCTAATATAATAAAACTTGTATTTGTAGGTGCAAAAGCTTTTATGAATATAGGAAAAGAATGATCATTTTTTTGTTATTTATGCTACATCTATTTTTGATAGTCGAAAGACTTCAAGTGGCATTCGAAGCCAATATCAAGATTATCAAGACATTTTTTAGAAGAAGAATGTAGATATTTTTTTGGAGCATTGTCCATATGATTGCTCAATCAATTTCAAAGACAAAATTCAACATCTATTTAGACCAATCTACAATTTATCACAAAATGAGTTGGCTGAACTTAAAAAATACATTGATAAAAATTTGGTCAAGAATTTCATATGCTATTTTAAATCTCTAATAAGAACTTATATCTTATTTGTAAAAAAAAAAAAAAAAAAAAAAGATATATCTCTATAGATATATATAAATTATCAAGGATTCAAAAAGATTATTATTAAGAATATATATCTTTTATTTTTGATATCTATATATTTTAATCAATTGAATCAAACTAAAATCTATATAAAAATAAATCTATGAGGAATATACAATATAGTTTGTATCAAAAAAAGATAAATGAAAGATTATATTTTGAATAAGGTATAAATATTTTGAATATAATGTTATATCTTTTGGACTCACAAATATATCAACTACTTTTTAATATCTCATAAATGATATTTTTTGTGAGTTTTTAGATTATTTTATTGTTTGTTATCTAGATGGTATTTTAATTTATTCTAAAAATATAAAAAAGAATAAATTACATATTTGTTGTATGTTATAAAAACTTAGAAATATAGAATTGTATGCCAAGATAAAAAAAAGTATGTATTTCACACTATTCAAGTTGATTTTTTAAGATACATCATTTTAAATCATGGTCTCAAAATAGATTCTAAGAAAGTCCAAACAATCATGAACTAGAAGATTCTAAAAATAATAAGAGATGTGCAATATTTTTTGAGAATTGCCAATTATTATTAAATCTTTATCAATTTTTTTTTTAAAGCTGTAACTCCACTTATATGCTTAACTTGTAAAGACAAACTTGAGTAGAGTGAAGAAGCAAAAGCATCATTTGAAGCTTTGAAAACAATTTTTACTTCTATATCAATCTTGTATTGCATCGATTTTTTTTAGGTACTTTTTATGAAAACAAATGCATTAGATTTTCTCTTAGGCATGGTATTGTAACAAATGAGAATAGATGATAAATTCCACCTAGTAGCTTTCTATTCTAAAAAATTTTCAGTAGCAAAGATTAACTACAAAATCCATGATAAAGAACTTCTTGCAATTGTGGATTCTTTTTAAAAATGATGTCACTATTTAAAAAGTGCTTTTAGTTCAATTATCATCTATATGTCAAGTACACAAACTGAAAGGAGATGCATAAATCAATAAAATCTACATCAAAAGAAAATAACAAAATAGAAATAAGAAAGTATATATATTTCAAAAAAAAATAGAATGGCTATTGCCAAAGATTAGAAAATACAAGGATTCTTAAATTAGATTAGAAGCAAGAAAAGAGTTGATAAGAATAAAAAATGTTTCACTTTTATCTCTATATATACTATCTACCTAAAAGCTATATAGCAATGTTCTATAAGACCTCCAACATGTGTCTAATTTGCAAGACATGTGTCAAACTTGCAAGATAAGTTTCTTATATGTACTTAGCTTATTCCACAAGTTATCAATATACAACACATGGCTAACTTGTTGGCCAAGTTTCCAACCTACCAATCACCTATAGACATGTATAAAAATGAAACCATATTTATGAAGGCTTTTCTAAAAGATATTATCAAACTAACCTACTTTCATCTATCTATATTAATTAGATAATTATTGGAATAAATCTTATGTCTATGATACTTTCTAATAATATAATATTTTGAATATAACAAAACTTTGGAACTTATTTCAAGAGATATTTAATGGTTTCAAATATAAAAAGATGTCAAAGTATTTATTTAATCTTTTAATATTTATTCTCAAATAAAGATTTTATATCATTGATTCTATTAACTTCATCAACCTCTATATTTTTTGTAGCAATCTTAATTATCTTTTTAATAAATTTTATTACAAATCTTTTAATTTTAAATTTTTATAACTTTATTTTTGTGATAGTAGATTATCTAATCAAAATAGCATATTTTGTATCATATATAAAAACTATTATAAGTAAAGAAATAAATACATATTTTTTTAATAATATTTATTGATATATTATGAACTTTCAAGTGATATTATATTTGATCAAGGACTCTAGTTTCTATTAAGGTTTTAAAAGACACTCTTCAACATATTTAAGATAGATATTAAATTATCTTTAGTTTTATATCATCTAATTGATGGATAAATAGGATGTATGAATCAAATATTGAAAGAATATCTATAATGATTTATTAACTATTACTAAGATAATTGAACAACTCTCTTGTCATTAGTAAAATTTACATATAACAATATGGTATATTCTTCTATTCAACAAATTTTATTTTTTAAAAATTATGGTTATCATTTATAATTTGATAGTTTTGACTTTTCAAAAGTTATAAATCCAATAATAATAAATTTGGCATAAAAAATAACAAAGCTTTATATAACTATGAAGATACAACTAAAGAAAGTTTAAGAATGGCAAAAAACTAATGTGAATGTTCTTAGAAAAGAACAACCTCTATTCAAAGTGGGTGATAAAGTATGATTACTTTGTTATAATAGCAAGACTAATTGACCTGTAACAAGTTGGATTATCAAAGACTTAGTTTCTTTATTTTCTAAAAATAAATTAATCTAATTATAAATTAATTATAACCATGGCAACAAATGAAGATTTATTTTTTATTTCACATATTTCTTATTAAGCTTTCTACTATCACCTCCAATTAAAATAGATAACAATCTAAAGTTTTAAGTAGAAGATAATAAAACAAAATAAGGAGACAATAAAATAAATTGGAATATCTTATATATTGATATAGATATTTAAAAAAGATATTATCTTCCCAACATATTTTTATATACTTCTATTTACTTCTATGTACTTAAGTAACATAGATATCTATTAAAATACCACTAGATTTGAAGGACCTTAAATATTGAAGATAATGTTATGTAATTCATCTTTTAATGCCACTTTTTATGGCTTGGTTTCCTTTATAGCATCTCCAAATGCAAGTACTAAATATACTAAAAGTAGTCTCATGTTAATTTATAATTGTAGACCTAACTTCATGGCTTCTTGTCACTTTTTATTATTTTAAAAGAACCAAATATACAAAGAATTTGTTTTTGTCACCAAATAAAATCCTTTGTAAGACTTTAGGTAATGACTTTACAAAATGAGCTTCTAGGTTTAAAAACTCCTAAAAATATCTAAAACAAATCCCATAATTAACAACATCAGTCGTCACAGCGGCAGAAAATACTTCTAAGACTTTACTGCAAAAACTGCGTGAAGTTGAAACAGAAACTGGATTAGGTTGACGGCTAAGGTCTTATCGGAGGGCGTGTACGAACGCCTTTGGTCAATGCTGGTTGTTGAGCAAATCTTGGCCTCCCTATCTCGAAATTTCCGGAACTCAAAATGGACAGAACTCCGACGACCGAACAGTTTATTTCGCGGGTCTGAAGAGGCCAACTGGCGGCGCGCAATCTGTGTCCGCCATTGTCTAGTGGCCGCCTCACCACGGGGCTCGGGAACAGTTGACACAATCTGCAATTACTAAATCGTTTCGAGCTCCAGCTCAGGATGCTTACCTTGGTCCATCGAAGGTTCATTTTGAAATTTTCATAGCGGATAGATTTGAAAGAAGTTTCGAGGAAAGGTGAAGGAAGTTTAATCAGATCGAAGCTTGAAGTGAACTCAAAGAAATTTCCATAATTATCATTCCGTTCTCTGTGCATTTAGTTCGGACTGCGTCTGATTTCTAAGGTTGTTGTAAGTTCGATTAGATTGCGGAGCGTTGTGTTAAGCTTGTGCGTTTGCGAGTTCGGTCACGAATAGCGCAGTTGAGATAAGTGGGTAGCAGCATTCTTTCATTCGGTTTCAGAAGTTTGTACGATCGTGAGTTGGATATGATGCCTGCAGGAAGGTTGGGTCAGACTGAGATTAGGCAAGTGAGCAATTCAAGGGGATCGTATCCAGACGTCAGCGATCTGCCGGCCGACGTCGTGAAAGACTTGGAGGATGCGTTTAAGATGTTTGATCGAAATGGTGATGGGAAGATCTCGAAAGCAGAGTTAGGCAAGGTGCTTCATTTGCTTGGAGATACTCTGACAGATGTAGAACTGGATCAGATGATACGAGACGTAGATGTGGACGGCGATGGCGAAATCGACCTTCAGGAGTTCATCAAACTAAATATCGAGTGTTTGGATGTGAAGCCATCTGCGGGAGGAGAGAATGATTCTTCGGACGTGGAGGGTCTTCGGTCAGCGTTCAGTGTGTTCGATCCTGTTAAAGATGGCTTTATTTCAGCGGGTGAGCTTCACAGGGTTTTGTCAAGCCTTGGTGACGACAAATCTTCATTGGATGATTGCCGATACATGATAAGCTGCGTGGATGCAGATGGTGACCAGTTGGTCAATTTTAACGAGTTTCAAAAATTGATGGCTGGTCATCTTGCTCAATGAAAACTCTTCTTCTGAATCAGCACAGTAGGGTGGCCTCAGTTAGCAGCAGTTGCTGAAGGAGTAATTGCTCACTGTGCTAGTTTTTGTCCACACTCTGGAACGATGAGGGTTAAACGCAACTCAGAGATTTACTGCAATCGAGTTCTGCAACAAGATTAAGGATGAAAAATTGTACATCAGGATACCCAGACCTAGTCAGTCTGATTTCGAGCACTCTCTAGCTGATGATGTGTTTTTTATTTTAAGTGATCGTGCATGATAAGAGAACTCTTTCATCTGCATTTAGAGTCTTGAGGTCTTTGGTGGCAAACTTCTCTTTGAAATTTAACATGTATTGCGGAGGTAATGAAAATAGTCCGCAAGTAGAAGTGGCCACACCAGTGCACCATGTCTGTTTGTCTTGCTCGGTGAATGTGAATGAGAAAATATTGTAATTGCGCTTCAGAGACTTGTAATGCGTCAACTCAGAAGCATATTTCTCAGTCTACAAAGACTGCAATCCTGCGCAGGGGATCATTTATCGAAAGAGCATTGCGATCTTGCAAAAGTGGCAGAGGAGACGTGAAAGCAAATCAGTAGAGACTTACATCGACAGCTACAAATAAAGCAAATTGGTGTTGTTTAAAATTTTCTCGTATTGCACTCCGTCTACGAAAATGAAAACTAAATAGTCGGAAACAGCACCAGCTTCACCTATCCAGCTACTCGCAGACTGCTCTTGTTGCGTTTCTAGACGCTAAGCAAAGACCATAATAATTCAAAGTTCGAGCCTATTCTTTTTTCGCTACCTCAGGGCACAGTCCTCGGATACTATTCGCAACTTGCAAACCTCTATCGTAACAGAATCTGAAAATCGTAACCCTCTTTTTGGACTTCCAGCCGGTTGTTCGTGTCTCCCAACGAAATGTTCAACACCTTGCAGGTTTTTTCTCGATATCATGGAGAAATTCGTAAAGCTCTCAATAATGCATTCTTCAATCCATTGTATCGAAATTAGGCTCGGTAGTTGAGAAAAATCGACTAACCGTCACGATCTCGTGGTTAGTCTCACACGACGCGTGTATCTTTGACCTACCGCCACTCACACTTTGAAGAGACGGACCTCGGGGAAACATGCTGCGCGGAGTCGCTGCCCCCACGACTTCACTTTTCTCAATTTCATCACTCTGTCCTTTGTGCTTTCTTCACGTGAGATGCAGATGTCGGCTTGGAAAATATTCCTCTACACCATACTTTCACATGCACCTCAAATTCGCAAACAACTGTCGCCCAGGCTTCAAACGTTTGAAACGCAATTTCTTTAAACCACCATATTCTCTTTCCCTGCGACGTCGAAACAGACTCAACCTACAGAATATTGCCGCGTTTTGGTACAAAAATGCAGAGTGTGCATCGGACTCCCATCACATGTGCCGATGGCCCCACCAGAAGCGTGACCTCCAACAAGATTCCACAGCCACGGACAGTCAAGGTTATCCTCAATGATCTCCAATTCAATTTTCTTCGAGCCAATGGATCAACGACTTCAAGCGAAGGAATCTGTGAAGAGGCCTGACGCAACACAGTTTCTGCACAGTTGCCCCTTTTAGCTTAACCGTAGTTTTATTCATTAAAAAAAAAAAAGTATTTGAATGAGTATATTATAATTACGCGTAGATATTCTAAAAGGTGGGAATCAGAAAAAGTAAATCCAATCTGAATGTTAGTTGGAAAAATTTCAATATATATATATATATATATATATGTATAAAATAAAATAAAGAGTTTAATTAAATGCTTATGATATATTTGTAGTGTTGATGTTTATGTTTTTATACACAATTTTATCATAAAGTTCAGGTCACAGTCTATAACCACGTCATAATTGTCATATAAAAAATGAAAAGCTTAACCAAGAGCAATTGATATTATAATTATGCATGTGGATAGCCATGTTGTGGAGGTCCACATCTCCTTAACATCAGAACAAGCCATGGAATCTCAAGCAAATGATCAAGCTCACCTACAAAGCAATTTCCTGGACAAGGCTTGTACAATAATAGAATTCCTTAAAGGAACACATTTTGCCACTTTCCTAAGGGAAGCTCATATCCCATCTTATTACACAGGATTGAGAACCGGTTTATGCACCGGTGTATCAAGCAGTCATTTCCAGGCATGCGAACGAACACGTCACACGTGGGCCGCGTCGGCGTCAGGGGAGGTGCGGTCCCAGCGCTGCCCCTCGCTTTTGAAAAGGAATTTCCTTGCAATTTTCGAGCTCCTGGTTGCTAATCTGCGCCAGCTCTTTCCTCGCCTCACCTTTTTTGCTTTGATGACTAAGGATGTCATATGCTCAGTCTTTGATGATTAGGAATAGGTTTCTGGGGGTATAAAACTCTAATGGCTCGGAAGATGTAGGCATCGAGGTTCAGATCTTGGGTTGTTTGAGTGTTCAGTTGAAAGCGTCGCAGATTGATCGACGAGAACGTGAATTTTGAGAGTGGTTTGATTTGTGAAGTGTTAGAGGAGGGTGCTGGGTTGTTCCTTGAACGCAACATTGTTGGACGTCGTTGAAAATGAAGCTGAAATTGAGAAGCCGTAGCAAGAGGGGGTCGAGGAGCGCGGAGCATGTTGTTGTGGATGCAGATCCTGTTTCCGAGCTTGTGAAAGAACTGACGGCCACGTTTGGGGTGTTTGATAGAGATTCTGATGGTAGAATCTCGAAGGGTGAGCTTGGGACGGTGTTGAGCGCTCTTGGGGACGAGCTCAACGACTCGGAGCTTGATGAGTTGATGAGTAAAGTGGACGGCGATGGCGATGGTTTCATTGATCTACAGGAGTTCATCGCTTTTCATACTGAGAAGGGCACCCCCGAAACCAGCCCATCGCGCGGGGGCAGTGGCCAATCGTGTAGCCAAGAGAACGATAACCTGCAGTCTGCTTTTGATGTGTTTGATGCTGACAAAAATGGCTTTATCTCCGCCGAGGAGCTTCAAAGAGTTATGAGGAGTCTTGGCGACTACAACACTTCCTTGGCGGAGTGTCGACATATGATCAACTGTGTGGACAAAGACGGCGATCACATGGTGAACTTCTCAGAGTTTCAGTGCTTGATGGCAGGCGCTGATCTGTGTTAAGAAAATGGACGAGTCGAGTCTAACAAGATCGATGCGTTCTGTAGAAATTCAAATGTATGCATAGGAAGAGTTCTTTTTTTTGTTCCTTACGAAAAACTCCTGTAGTTTTACAACAAAAACCTGAAAGCAGATGCTCATGTATATAAAATTTCCATGTTCACAAAAATGAGCTCCAGCGCGTGTCCATCGACAACGTTGGTGGAGTTCGTCTCCAATCGACATTACATGCTTCGGTGTTCAACGTCGACGATAATCTCACCACCCACAGATTTCATGCTTTGTGCACAATCTCTAAATACTCTCAAACACCGTTTGCGATAACTTAGCAGATCCAAACTGCACGACGCAGAACGGAAACGAATGTCGATTTGAACCGCTCAAAGGGAATCTGCGGCCGGCAATCACCGGCAGCGAGGGATGAAAGACGGATGTCGAACGTGTTGCTAGCCGATCAAGAATTTAGAGGAATTCTCACTGTAAAGTTGCGCCTTTCTCGGACATGAACCCATCGTTGGGCCATGTCTAGAATTCTGCAGCTACGGAAACGACGACACCTGCTCTCACAATCACGACATCCGGAATAGTAGAAAGCTCCCACACTTCTTCGGCGACCAGCAAGATGCGACTCAGGATGTGCTTCAGCTAGAGCGACGCAATCTGGATGGAACTGATTCTCGTGCAGTTGCTGTGACGTGAATATGCTCTGATGTAGGTCGTCCTCAGATGGTACGGTGATCGGACAGAAAGGATAAAGCAACATCGGAGTGCTCAATCTGACACGGCACCGGCGCAAGATAATGGTAGTTTAGCCATGTTTTGGTGATCCGTGTTTGGCAATGTCGTGGTTCTTACCGCAAGCATCGAGCACTGGGTGGGGGAATGGGTCTCATTGGTCACGTCTTTGAATAGATTTTTTTGCATTAAGAAGTAAAAAGAAACAAAGTGAGAAAAGAAAAAAAGAAGGTCAAGGAATACAAAAGAGAAGAAAAGGAAGAGGGAGGTAGAAGAAAGTAAGAAAAGAGACGAAGAAGTCTACCTTCTAGAAGGCGGGTGGTAAATAAAGAGGATCTGGATCCTAAACGAGAAACAATATTTCTTAGGTTATATTGAACATGCTCTATTGAGTTTAGATTAAGTTTGTTGTGTTACAATTTTGGATCTACATTCCAAAATGTCTTACTTATAATTTAGAATTTACATGATTCTTAAATTAGATTGATTTAACAAAAATTTACTAAGTTGTATTCAATCTGTAGTTTGTCTTAATAGTAGCAAGAAACTAAAAGCATATATATATATATATATATATATAGCCTTGTAAGTAGTATGAATGAATGAAATTAATATTATTATTAATCTTATCACCTTCTATTTTTAAATTAAAAATTTTTTTTTGTGACTTTTTGGCCATTTTATATAACAGATGTCTACATTACTTCAGTAAATTGAAATAAATGGAAGTAAATTGAAAAATCAAAAGTAAACAAAAGTAGATTGAAACATGTTGGACACATAAATATCAAAAAACACTAAACCAGTTTCTTAGATGTGGATTAGATCATTAATTCTAATAGATATGCCATGTGGTTATCTAAATTCATCCTAAATAATTTTTTAGCTTTAAAAAACTATGATAGAATTATCCTACAACTTGGATGCTTGGCCCAAAAATCTTAAGGTATTTCAGAAACTTCTATATGGCCTTCATGTTTGCTAGTATATATGGAACTAAGATTGAGACCATTTTTAATTCAATCAATGTCTACTTTGAATTTTAAATTTTGGTTCAAGATTCTTCAGTTTTTTTTGTATTTGACAATAATAATTTTTATTTACTTCTATCCTATATATATAATATAAATATATATTTTTAAAATTTTGATTAGATTTATATCTTTATCATCTTATTATTAGCAAAAAATATTTGATCATCCATATTCTAATTTAATAATCTCTTATTAAATTTCTTAGTATTATTTGTATAAACTTGTTTGTTTATAGTTAAAAAGTTAATTATAAGATTAATACATAAAATATTAATAATTAATTAATTAATAAAAAATATTATTAGATATATATATATATATATATATATACACATATATTAGAAAGTAGACAATAAAATCAATTACCTAATTTTATATTTACTATAAATTGATATCAAAAGTATTTATTGTATAAAAACTTTATTACAATTTTGCATGATACTTTGTAACTTGAATCTAAAGATTTTTTTATAATGATATATATTTTTACTAAAATCAATATATGTTAAGATAAATTTAATGTGTTAAAATTTTATAAAAGGTATTCATGTGAAAATTATGTTTTGATAGTGAATATTTTAAAAATCTATAAAATTATTTTTTAGAAGCTATTTTTATATTGAATTATAAAAAAACTTATAAATTAGTAATTTTTATTTATAATTATTTTAAAAAGATAAGTAAGTATAATTTCAAATATCAATATTTATCAATTTTGTAGATCCTAAAAGAATTGTAGATCTTAGAAGAATGGCATTTTTAAGAAATAAATTTTAAAAAGAATCAATATGGCCTAATATTATAGCAATGAATTTAAAAAAATGTTGATAATAACCAAAAATGATTTATTAAATATAATACTTATATATATATATATATATATATATATATATTTGGTACAAAGATTTATATTTGAAAGTTTTAGAAGATTGTAAATTATAGAATAAAATAACAATCTTATCTTCTTTCCTTCTCTTTCTTTTAAGCCAAAAGTTTGGCATATTAATAGTACAAGAAGAGAAAATATCAATTTTTAAAAAGAAACAAAATTTTCTTATTTCACAATGTAGATATTTTTTTATTCATATATATATTTATATATATTTGGTTGGACATCTTAATATATGCCCATATATCAAAGACACATAGATAATAAACCAAGAAATTAATAAGTAACATATATATATATAGAGAGAGAGAGAGAGAGAGATTCAAAACAAAACTTAATTTAAGACTAGGAATAAGGCAACTTTTTTATTGCTCTAAACTTATATTAGCAAGACTAAGGTATTTCTTGTCTTGCCTTTTTATTTATATAATAGCAACTAGATCTTACAAATGCTTGTAAGCAATGTTCTAAAACTTATGGAATGCTTTTAAAGTATTAAAGATCTTTTAGGGAACTAAGAAAAGTTTGGGATGGTAAAATGGTCCTGAATTTCAGGATGATAGCAATGTTTTTATAAAATCCATTCTCCAACCCATCTTCCGCCCTAATCAATTAATGTTGACATTCCTCTAGGGTAATGTGCTCATCACCGACAGTGTACAAAACTTCATGGAACTACCGACATCTAGGTATCTACCGACATCGAATGCTGCGAAAGCAGACTTGGAGGCATCCAGTTCAGGATCAAGATGCTTTCCGGCATCGGAACTTCACCTGGTCGGCGTTGTTGTGGAGAGTCTGTGGATGTGGAAGCTGGTGAATTGCTTCAGCTTGATGCATCCGTCGCCATTACCCAATTTCTTAGTGACTTCATCGACTTGTGGGTCATCCAGATTGTCGCAAATGAGCAAGGATCAGCCCCGAGTTCATCGTTGAAGACGTTGAATATGGCTGTGAGTTATTCTAAGAGACTCGATGAAAGAGCTTCCACTTGAATTCAAGTGGAAGCCCTAGAATTGCTTAGAGCTATCGGGAGGGGTTCAACTCTGAAATAGCTTTGAAGGTGACCTCAAGGATTTGACTTGCAAGGCACGATTTAAAGTTTCAGGAGAGTACGACCACCGCAATCAGAACACCCAACATGTGTTTGACAGTATGTCGCCGTTTGAAGAAGTTTCTGCAGCAGCATGTCGCTGTTTACGGTCTAACCACGGTGCAGACATCTTGTTGCAGACCACCGCCACTGGTTTTCCACACACTCCGTTCAACTCAGAATGGATCACGTGGAAGGAAAGACAGCTACGGATTCCACAAGGGTAGCATGTGCGAAACTTACACGCGGCACACACATGAAACAAGAATTGCCGAGTGACGACACCGTCTTACTACGGGGGTTGTGAGGGATACGGAGATGCTGAATTGTGCTCTACTCCACTCGCTTGTTCGCAGAGTTTCAAGCAGATGCCGAATGATTTGGAGCGCGTCTAACTCAGCTATTGAGGACCGCCCTGTTGCCGTCTGGATGCCGGTGCCGGCCAATCGAGGTATCTCAGCAACTTCCTTGAAAGTTAACAAAATACTGTAGCCCCAAGACAAGCGTGGTACCTGCGCTTCGGCTTGATTCCGGTCAACTTGATTGCTAATTCAGGATTCATGTGTGACTCAAATGCCGTGTCAAATGTCGGCGACTTCATTCGGAGTTATTTTAGTGGGTGTTCACTGAGAAATTCACTGTCCTGCTTCGATTCGATGTCAGACCCTTCACACTGCAGGGTGGCCACTTGCATCCCCAAAGGGCTGCTTAAACCGTACTTTCCAGGCAGATGCCACTGGATAACGAAGCTGTAGTACTTGTATGGGAGAGCTATAAATTGAAAGGAATGCAAGTTCACCGGTCAAGTTTGTCTGCAATCGTATCTGCTTAACCAAGTACTTACAGTTTGTAGTTCAAGTTTTGCGAGAGAGTGTCAGTGTTTTCAAAATACTTGAGAGTTTGATTTCTAGGTTTTTGAGCTCTCGCAACACTTCAAGGAACGGTTTCTCGGACGTCGATCTCTCGAAAATGAAGTTCATTAGCTCTTTGAAAAAGCTTGGCTCCAAGGCCCGATTCGGCAGCTCATCCCGGTCGTCGTCTCCGAATGTATCCAGGAGCTCGAGTCGCCGCATGGAGCCGGCAACAGGCGCCGATTCCCTTGCCCAGTCACTTCTGCAAGAATTGACAGCCACATTTAAGGTTTTCGACAAGGACAGCGATGGCAAAATCTCCAAATCCGAGCTCGGAACTGTTTTGCGCTCACTGGGTGACGATCTCACCGACGAAGAGCTCAATGATGTGATTCAGAATGCGGACGGCAACGGCGATGGTTTCATCGACCTTCAAGAGTACATCAACTTCCACACAAGGGGTACTGCTTCTGGCGCCGAAAGTCCCCTAACGAGCAGTTCCGAAGACGCAACCAGCGGAGAGAGGCGCGCTTTGGAGGCTGCTTTCAACGTATTCGACGTCGACAGAAACGGCTTCATCTCCGCGGAGGAGCTTCAGAGGGTCATGCGCAGCCTTGGCGACATGAGCACGTCGCTGGTGCAGTGTCGCCACATGATCAACAGCGTGGACCAAGACGGCGACAACATGGTGAACTTCGCCGAGTTTCAGTGCTTGATGTCCAGTGCAATTGTCTACTAACAGCACCCAAAAACTTGTCCCAATTCTCTGGTTTACTAGATTCCACACCCTCACCGCCTGGACAGTGGCCGCATCAAACGAGCAATCCAAGGTTTCAGAAAAAACTGCTAATTCTCATACCATGCGAGTACTCGTGACACTGTGCGAGAAATTCAGAACACGACGCGTTGGGTCCTCGTCGAAGAATCATACCGTTGCAGTTTCCGAGCCCGATGAGCCATCTTCAACTCCCAATCCAGGAATCTTAGGAATAAAACAATCTGCGAACATGCCTTCCCGGTGTTTCTTACGTCGACGCTGCTGCTGCAAAGCAGTGCTTCATTATTCAAAACCCACACCAAGGTCTCTTTATTTTTATACAGGAGACGACTCTTCGGTGACACATTTGTCCACTGTTACAATTCCACATTTCAATAAAAAACAAATCTTCATACATCTGTTTTTGGGTCACGTAGAGTAACTTCGAATGTAAATTTCCACGCAGTTGCATTTGAAGTGCACATATTTTATATTGTAGGTAATGGGGGACAGTTACTTTATTGAGTCTGAATTGGGATTTGACATGGATATGACTGTATTTTTATTCTGTATTATGCTGTTGTTTGACCTTTCAGTCTCATCCAAAAGACACTACAAGTCATCAGAATGATGTGATAGAATATTCAATGTGGGATAAGTTTTTGATGACGCAATATTCACATAATATAGGGAACAAAAAAGAAACTAAAACAAATTGCATACATGTTGGAAAAACACATGTTGACACAGCTATGTTGAAGTATTAAGATGCAAAAATAATAAAAAGTCACAAAACTAGTATCATTGAATTAAAAAAAAAAAAAAAAAAAAAAAAACCCAAGAATAAGGATAGTTTTAATAGGGCTTCCATTACAATGGACATTAGAAATTATGTATTATAATGAGTGACTTGTAATATTTTTTTAAACATTGAAAATTTGTACATTATTATTTAAGTTGTTTTAAAATCTAAGTATTCTTTTTGAAATATTTTTTCATTTAAAAGAATCTTTTATAACCTTGTAATAATTAATGGAAGTTTTGAGATATAAAAACTTATTAAATTTTTTATGTAATACTCTTAATAAAGCTTTTAGATCATTCAAACCTACTACATCATTCAATAAGGCTTTTAATTTGGTTTTTTAGTTGTGTTAACCTTTATGAATACAAAAAAAACTTAAATTTATTTTGAAATCAAAGAAAATTATTTATAGGTATAATTTGATATATTTTTTTAAATAAAAATTCTTGTTTTATTATTTCAAAAAAAAATTTAATGTATAAATATATTTAATGAAGAAAATAAAATAGTCATGTTTAAAATAATTTTAATAATATCTTAAAACAAAATCAAACCTTGTTCTATACTGTTAAGGACACAAACTGAAAGAAGATGCATAAACCAGTGAAATTTGTATTAAAGAAAAGAAACAAAATAAAAATAAGAAAATATATGTATTCAAGAAAAAAGTGGCTATTGCCAAAGACTAGAAAATATAAAGACTTTTAAATTAGACTAGAAGCAAGAAAGGAATTGACAAGAGTGAAGAAGGCTTCACTCTTGTTTCTACATATATTATCTACCAAATAGTTATGTGGCAGTATTCTATATGACCTTCAACATGTGTCAAATTTGTAAGACATATGTCAAACTTGCAAGATAAGTTTTTTATATAGGTGCCACATACTTAACTTGTTCTACAAGCTATTAACATGTGCGACATGTGGCTAACTTGTTGGCTAAGTTTCTAATCTATCAATCACCTATAAACATGAATAAAGATGAAACTGCATCTATGAAGCTTCTAGGAAGTTTTTCTAAAAGATATTATCAAATTAACCTATTTTTATCTATTTTCATCTATCTATATTATCTAGATAATTATTGGAATAAATCTTATATCCATAATATTATTCTCCTTTCTAAAAATGAATTCCATAAAGAGTGGTGATTACATATTGAGGAAATAGAAGATGCGCCAAATTATATTTGCTACATATTGTAATCTTTATTTCCTTTGAAGATAGTTGATAGGTCCTCTCAACCATTCATAGTATCTTATATAAAGACGAGAAGACCACCTTAATATTTGATTATTATTGAGGCTTTCATAACTTCTTTTAAAGAAAATATTTAGAACACTATCAAGAGTAGTTCTTATTAGGGACATACACTTTGAAAGTTCATAGAACCTTTTAGAATATTCTAGAAGATTCTTTAATTAATGAAAGCTAGTTGAAAAGCTTTCTAATAGGTGAAAGTCGGTTGGGAAGTTTTTTAGTTAGTGGAAGGATCTTAAGAAGCTTCCTAATTAGTGGAAGGAACTTAAAAAACTTCCTAGTTGGTAGAAGCTGCTTGAAAAGTTTTTTAGTTGGATAGAAGCCAGTCAAGAAGTATCCTAGATATGAGTATATATAGGAGTCAAGGCTAAAGAATTCTTCACTCTTAACAATGCATCTCTTAGAGTTCTAGCTTACATTTCTTGGTATTGTTTGTATACTCATCTGTTTAATTCAAGTTTTTATTAGTTTCTTCTGGAAACCTTGTTTTAGTTTAAGTCTCTTGTTGTATATTCTTGTGTATTTGACAATTTGTCAAGACTGACCTCATCTTCAATATCAGAGTTGAATTTTTTTTGTTAGAGAGTGAATTATTCCTCTACTCAAAGGTATACCAATGCTTTCGAGGTTGTGCATCACCCTCCTCTAAACTGATACTTTCTTCATCACAATATTGGAGCTTTGTCCTTCTTCTTAGAGAGTGGATTATCCCTCTCCTTGAAAGTCTTAAAGTGTTTTAGAGGTTGTGGATTATCCCTCTCCTTGATAGTCTTAAAGTGTTTTAGAGGTTGTGGATTATCTTCCTCTAAACTGATATTGTCTTCTTATAGATTCATTTTTTCTTTATCTTAGAATGGCTAGAGGTCAAGACATTAGTATAATTAAATCTTCTAAGTCTAAATTAGATGCCATTATAAGTGATCTTATTATTTTATCTACTAGGATTGTGAACATTGAAGGGATTGTTACAAAACTTTGTAACAACGTAACATCCAAAGTACTACAATTTAAACTGCATCCACCTCCAACTTCTGCACTTGAAGATGTAGTACTATCCATACTATGCTAAGAAAATCCATTTATTTAACAATATAAAGAACCTCAACTTAGTCTTCTGGAGAAATATGATGGTACACGTTCAAAGTTCTGAGGGTTTGTTAGTTAAATTTGATTGATAATAGTTCTACAACTTAACACTTATCCAACAAAAGAATCATAGTTGGATTGATTGGCACCTTACTTATGGGGCAAGCACTATCATAGTTTGCTCCTTTGTTTGAAAAAAAATCACTAATTTTGAGCAACTTTGAAGTTTTTATGAAAGCATTTGGGGAACATGACAAGGCTCATAGGCCAATAGCTAAGATCCAAATATTACATCAAGGGGCATGCTTTATATCAATCTATGTATCTAATTTTAAGCAATTAAGGTATGACATTAATTGGGATGAAAAGGTCCTAATGAGCCAATTTTATTAGAGACTAAGAGATGATGTGAAAGATTTATTATTGTCGCTTTCGGATCCATAATTGCTTAATGAAGCTATTAGTCAAGCTGTAAAATATGATAACCAATTATTTTAATATCAACAAGATCAACGTTCATGGGCTTCAACAAGACAATATACAATCCGATGTATCCCTGCTACATCAACAAGCATTTTGAATTCACATTCAAAAGTAGAAGATATACAACTTAATGCAATACGATTTAAACCTCTTAGTCCACAAAAAAAGAAGCGCCGGATGGAAGAAGATCTATGCCTGTATTGTAGTAAAGAAGGCTACAAGGTTGGCAATTGCTTGAAGAAATAAAATTGACACATTACCAAAATCAGGAATGCAATTATTCAAGAAAAATACAATGTTCAGCCATAGTAAGGACCGTGCGGCTGGACAATCGAATATTACAAGACTATTTTGATTTCTCTCTTTCTACTCAACTTGCTCATTGTTTTACAATTTCTTTGTATTTTGGCCTTCAGAAGCTTCAGACAACTGCTTTGTTAGATTTGGAGGCATTTGCTTGTTTTGTAGATGAAGCATTCATTAAGCTTTACAAAATTCCTATAGTACAGAAATCCAAACCTATTCATATAGAGGTAATAGATGGATGATCCTTATCCTTTGGTAGTATCATCTATAAAACCACACCTATAGAAGTGTCATTGAAAGATCATAAAAGCTAGATTGTGTTCAATGTTATTAAGACTCTTTTAAATCCTATTATTCTTGAGTTGTCTTGGTTGAAAAAGTATAATCCATCTATAGATTGGAGGTCACAAAGAATAACATTTTCAATAGAGATTCTTACAAAAAAATTCATAAAAAACCACAAATTGATAAATCTTTATTTGTTGGAGCAAGGACTTTTATAAGATCACCCAAAGAAGGTACATTGTTTGTTATTTATGCGACTCCAATTAAAAAAGATATAATTTCATCGATAAGTATTCTAAAGTAGTATAATAAATTTTAAGATGTTTTTCAGAAGAATAATATTGATATATTGCTGGAGCACTGACCATATGATTGTGCTATAGATCTTTAGGAAGGAATGCAACCATCTTTTGGTCCAATCTATAATCTTTTTCAAAATGAGCTTTCGATATTAAAAGATTATATTAATGAAAATCTTGCAAAAAACTTCATCATGCATTCAAAGTCTCCAACAGATACATCTATACTTTTTGTGAAGAAAAATGATGGTTCCTTGCGTATGTGCATTAATTATTGGAGATTGAATAAGATAACAAGAAATAATCGTTATCCACTATCATTAATTTTAGGACTCTTGGAACAACTCGGCCAAGTCAAGATCTATACTAAGATAGATCTTTATGGAGCATACAACCTGATATGGATCAAGGAAGGAGATGAATAGAAGATTGTATTTCAGAGAAGGTATAGACATTTTATATATAATGTCATGCCCTTTGGACTAAGAAATGCATCCACTATCTTTCAACATTTAATGAATGACATCTTTCAAGAATACTTAGATAAATTTCTGGTGATATATCTTGATGACATCTTGATCTATTCAAAAATCCTAGAGGAACACGAGGGGCATGTCAAGTTGGTATTGCAAAAGCTGCAAGATACAAGTTTGTATGCCAAATTAGATAAATATATATTTCATCAATTTAAGATGGAATTTTTGAGATATATCATATATACTAAGGATTTGATAATGGATTCTAAAAAGATAGAGGCGATTATATAATGGGCCATTGCAAAGACTGTGAGAGACATACAATATTTTCTTAAATTTGCTAACTTCTATTAGATCTTCATCAAAAATTACTCTCAACTTGCCGCCTCTCTTACTCGATTGACATATAAAGACAAGTTAGAATAGGGGTCTTAAGCACAGAAGGCATTCTAAGACCTCAAGATGGCATTTACAATAGCCCTAATATTGGTGCATCCAAACTTTATAAAGGTATTCTATTTGGAGATTGATGCTTTGGATTTTACATTAGGGGCCGTACTTTTACAAAATACAAATATTCGTCAAATGCTCCTCCTCAAATCCTATTATTCTTGGTCTTTCTTGGTTGGAAAAATATAACCCATCCATAGATTGGAGGTTGCGGAGGATAATATTTCCCATAGAACAACCTGAGGACAAGCCTGAAAGAAGACCCCAAACCAAAAAATTCTTGTTCATTGGAGCAAGAACGTTTGTAAGATCGTGCAAGGAAGGCACACCATTGGTCATTTATGCGGCTCCAATTAGTCGAGAGCAAATTTCAATAGTAGGAATACCGAAACAATACAAGGATTTTCAAGACGTGTTTCAAAAAAAAAATGCTGATATGCTACCAAAACATCGACCATATGATTGTGCCATAGAATTGCAAGAAGGAGCACAACCGCCTTTTGGCCCAATCTACAACCTATCGCAGACGCAGTTGGCTGAGTTGCGGAAATACATTGACAAGACGGCTAGCTAAGAACTTCACTTGTCATTCAAAATCGCCAGCTGGGGCACCAATCTTATTTGTGAAGAAGAAGGATGGCTCACTATGGATATACGTGGACTATCAAGGTCTCAACAAGGTGACAAAGAAGAATCGCTATCCATTACCTTTGATCTCTAGTCTTCTAGAACAACTTGGACGTGCAAAGATCTTTGCAAAGATTGATCTAAGGGGAACTTACAATCTTGTGTGAATCAAAGAAGGAGATGAATGGAAGACAGCTTTTTGTATAAGGTATGGTCATTTTGAATATAATGTCATGCCATTTGGTCTTACCAATGCTCCGGCGGTTTTTCAACACATGATGAACGATATTTTTTGAGAATATCTAGATGATTTTGTTGTCATTTATCTAGATGATATCTTGATATTTTCTGAGAATGAAGAAAAGCATAAGAAGCATGTTTGTTTGATACTCAAAAAACTACTCGAGCGAGGACTCTACGCCAAGTTGGAGAAGTGCTTATTTCACCAAACTGAGATGGAGTTTTTAGGATTTGTTGCAACTACGAAAGGCTTGAAGATGGATCCCAAGAAAGTAGAAGCAATTGTGTCCTGGGAAGTTCCAAAGACAGTTAGAGACGTACAATATTTTCTCGGCTTTGCTAACTTCTATCGGATCTTCATCAAGAATTATTCTCAAATTGCTGCTCCACTCACTCGATTAACATGTAAAGATAAGCTGGAATGGGGACCTCTAGCAGAAAAAGCATTTCAAAATCTTAAAACGGCATTTACTACGGCTCCAATCTTGATACACCCAAACTTTGCAAAGGCTTTCTATTTGGAAACCGATGCTTCGGATTTTGCTTTAGGAGCCGTACTTTCACAGATGGGCATCGACAATAAGCTTCATCCGGTTGCATTCTATTCACGAAAGTTTTTTGCGGCTGAGATCAACTACAAGATTTATGATAAGGAACTCCTTGCTATAGTGGATTCTTTCCAAGAGTGGCGTCACTTCCTCGAAGGAGCTGCGCATCCGGTGACCGTATATACGGATCACAAGAATCTAGATTATTTCATGTCAGCTCGGTTCTAAACCGTTGTCAAGCTCGATGGAATATGTCGCTATCTAGATTTGACTTCGTTATTACTTATCGGCTTGGAAAGCAACAAGGACTATCTGATGCCTTATCAAGAAGATCATATCTTGCGCCAAAGATTGGAAAAGCAGCGCTTGATCAACAATGTATGACATTATTAAAGCCAGAGCAATTCAAGATTTGTGCTGCTGTGGTGCGAATTGATGCTGACTTCTTCAACCATGTACATGCTGCGACCATTGAAGATTCAATAGTCCTTGATATTAAGCAGCGTATCAATGATAACAAGTTCAAGATTGAAGGAGATCTCTTATACTTTGAGGAGCGGCTGTATATTCCAAAAGGGCCAGCACGACTTTGAGTCCTTTAATCTCGTCATGACTTTCCAACTGCGGGACATTTCAAATTCAACAAGACCTTGGAATTCATTTCTCGAGATTTTTGGTGGTCCCAAATGTAGAAGGATGTGAAGGATTTCGTCCTCTCTTGTGACATTTGTTCAAGATCCAAGAACCCTCGACATCGCCCTTATGGACTTTTATAGCCATTGCCCATTCCATGTCGTCCATGGTCTTCAGTTTCCATGGACTTTATTACAGATCTGCCGCCATCAAATTCATTTGACAGCATCTTTGTTGTGGTGGATCGACTTACAAAGATGGCACATTTTATCCCTTGCAAGAAGACATCGTCAAGCAAAGATACAGCAAGGCTCTTCTTTGATAATGTGTATCGATATCATGGTCTATCAGATGATATCGTGTCGGATCGAGGAACCCAATTTGTATCAAAGTTTTGGAGATCTTTTTTTAAAATATTGAAGGTAGACATCAAGCTTTCTTCAGCATTCCATCCTCAAACTGACAGCC
Source organism: Physcomitrellopsis africana (assembly GCA_036785485.1). Taxonomy (NCBI): domain Eukaryota; kingdom Viridiplantae; phylum Streptophyta; class Bryopsida; order Funariales; family Funariaceae; genus Physcomitrellopsis; species Physcomitrellopsis africana. The sequence goes on along the minus strand of JAWRVF010000481.1, from coordinate 239,733 downwards.
AAACGGAACGCGTGAATCAAGTTTTGAAATAATATTTAAGATGCATCAACTATCAAGATGATTGAATCTGCATTCATCGCTAAATGAGTGATATAACAACACTTTCATGGGTCGGCTTAAAACACCATTCTTTTCCAACTATGGGTACCATCCGAAGCTTGATCTATTGAGTCCGTCAGCGAATAACAACCCAGCAGCTGAAGGATTGGTGCAGCAGCTATCGGAGCTTCAAACCACACTGAAGCTTCAATTGCAAATTGCCCAAGAGTCTTACAAAGCATCCGCGGATAAATTTCGGAATCAGGCACTTAATTTCAAGATTGGAGATAAAATATGGCTGCTTCGACGGAATATCAAGACCAAGCGGCCATGTGATAAGTTTGACTACCGAAGATTGGGACCATTTGTTATCTAGAAGCATATCAATCTTGTGGCGTATCGCTTAGAGTTACCAACTACTATGAAGGTACACCCTGTCTTTCATGTTTCTCTGTTAGAGCCTTATCAAGATTCGTCTTTTCCTGAAAGAGTGCAATGTCCGCCACCTAGTATAGAAATTGAAAACAATAAAGAATATGAGGTGGAAAGGATACTAGATTCACGGTGAAGATGGAATAAATTAGAGTACTTTGTGCATTGGAGCGGCTACGATATTAATGAAAGAACATGGGAACCGACCAAAAATCTTGCCAATGCATCTCAAAAAGTACGGGAATTCTATCGACAATATCCTAATAAACCAAAAGTTGGTTATTAACAAAGCGTGAAGATGAAGCCTTCTCTGGAGAAATGAATAGAAAAAAGATCCAGGTCTCATCAAAACATAACTTGTTGTATTTCATAGTATCAAGATATCTAATATCAAGGTGTATTTAGATATGGCTAGTGAGAATGTAGATACTGTACTAGTGGTACCATCTCAACCGAGTAGCTCACGACGTCGACCTCGAGATGAAGAATTAGAAGAGCCAAGAAGACGTCAAAGAATACCAAGCAGCAAGTCACTTGTAATTGTCTTTGAAGTTGAACCAGCTCATGCAAGTAGTAGCGAAGCGATATTTTTAGGTCGTTTCTATAATGAAGATATAGAAGTTCAAGCATGGTCTCAAGTAGAAGGTATTGGTCATTATCGGTGGCTACAAGGACCCATGAATCATCTGCCTCGTGAACGATAGCTGGAATATATTACAAAGACTATGCGACAAATTTTTGATTTCTTATGTTTGTGAGTATACATCCCAAATGGCTTCTCGGAGACCTTGAAGCTAGAGGAGGAGGTGATGTCAAGGACATACTTGTTAGACACCTTCTAGAACATTCTAGAAGTTTCCTAGAACTCTCTAGAATCTTCCAGAGCCTTCTAATATCTTCCTAGTGTCAAGGACATACTTGTTAGAATCTTCTAGAATATTCTAGAAGTTTCCTAGAACTCTCTAGAACCTTCCAGAGCCTTCTAATATCTTCCTAGTTAGTAGAAGTTATTTGAGAAGCTCTCTAGTTGGAGGAAGCTGCTTGAGAAGCTTCCTAAGTAGGAGTATATATTGGAGTCGAGGCTGAAGAGTTCTTCAGTCTCGACAACACATCTCTTGGAGCTCTAGCTCACCTCTCTGGTGTTGTTTTTGTACTGATCTGATTAATCCAGTTCCTGCCAGTTCTTCTTGAACTTCTTGTTTAGACTTCAAGTCTATTTTCTGTGTCCGTGATATTAATCCAATACCTACCAGTTCTTCTTGAATTTCTTGTTTAGACTTCAAGTCTATAATTTATGTCCATGACAATATGTTGGTTTAGATCTTAGTAAAATAGCTATATTTTGTATTAAGTTCTTTATGTAAGTATAATTTTATCTTTATTTTTTTAATAAAACCATGATTAAAAATTTAATAAAAATGATTATTTAAGAAGATTAGAATCTCATTATCTACCTTCAATTCTATCATACAATAAAAAAAGAGTTAAGCCAAGTTTAAGACTCACTTTATCTTAGATAGCCTACATTTATCAATCCAAAGCCTACCATGTCCAACATGAGCATTCTAACTTATATTAACTACAAAACTTTTAATTACCAAAGTTGATTTGTCCAACTTGGTTTGTCCAAATCATATTGGGATGCCTAACATAGACAATCCAACTTTGGCTTGAGAGGTGCTTAAATATCCATACACATCCAACTAATAGATGTTATAAAAACTCATGATTAATACAAACTAATTACTTGATTTGTTAAATCAAGAATTTTAAGATCTTATTTATTTAAAATGGACCAAAATATATATAGAGAGAGAGATATATATACATGATAGTTATTATAAAATAGAACATATTTTTACATTGGAAAGAATACTAGAAGAGACAAGTAATTTAAATTTTCAAACAAAAATAAATCAAAATAAAAGACATTAAAACTATTAGAGTTATTAAGAATATTAGTTAGATTTATAGCCTGATTTAATATACAAATTAAGATAAGAGTATCTAAATAAATTATGTTAAATAGATAAAATGAAATAAATAATACTAATAAAAAAGTATATGTATTATTTTAAAGAAAGAAGAGCCAAAAGACAACATGGTGTAGTAACAACAAATAATAATATAAATGAGATGGTTCTAAGTTAAAAGAAATTAAATTAGAAGTTGGACAAGATCTAATGTTTTCAACCAAGAAAAAAGATTTCTACAAATATGTAGATGTTTAGATAAAAAGAAAGATTATATGATATGTTTAAAAGTTAGTCGAATTCCAAAAAAAAAAATGATAATATAAATTTTTTAAACTAATTTACAAACATAAAAATAATGAAAACAAAAAACAAAAAACAAAAAATAAAAAAATAGTATTACAATTTAAAATCAAAGTAAAAACTAAATAATAGGTAAATAAATCAATTCTAGTTAAGAAGCTAGGGCTTCATTATCTATTTAGAATTTTTATTTATATACATTATAAAGTTTGATAAAATACCTAAAATCTGAGTAGAATAGATATTAACTTAAAAGCTCACAAATATGTGAAGATTAAAAAAATTCAATCTACTTATTTTATCAATAGATTACTCTAAACATCTCAAATGTGTTTATGCAAAGATACCAAATAAAAGCTCATTATTTCTTATAAACTCAAACTAATTCTAAAAGTTAAATAAAATACATCATTAATCAATCATGAGTAATATTCTGTCTTAATTTTTTTTAAATTTCAAATGTTGCTTTAACTTCAAGTGTGCTAGGCCTTACTGCTTTAAGGAAAGCAACTTATTTTAAAACCACCAATCTAGCCAAGTGAAGTTTGAATAAGTTTGATGGAGAAAGAGATTCGAATATAAGAACATACTTTGACATGCTCTTAAAAGCAGAGGCAGTCATGATTTCCTAATCAGTTAGGATTTCAGATCGTGACGATCTTCTAACAAGGTAATTACCAAACTTGTGATTTGCAGTACTAGAGTCATAACCATCAATTGAAGGCGCCAATTAAAAATTCTGATTATTCCGTTTTGAGGGGTTTACCTACTCCATGTTACGGATTAAGCACTTTATACGGGTAGAGTTGGAATAATAGGGTAGTAAATTGTGACTGCCTGTGGGGCTTTCGAAGGACCACACAGAGAAATGAGGAGGCACACCACTTCCGATGCTACCAATTACCGTGAAGGTTCGCTGTGCCAATTTTCCAACAAGAGGTTAGACCAGAAAGCTGAGTAAACCTTCGCTCAGCGACTGTGTGAAGAGTCTAATTCATTAAAATGGTCCTGTTAGTGCGAGACGAGCAGGGGCTAGATGCCAACAGGAAGCACTAACTACTCGCTGTCCAACCGACTTGGCGCAGCATGACGGTGCCGTTGGACGTCAGAAATGCTGCTGCCCTTCAATACTGGAGAATCAGATGGAGCATCCTCTTCGTGTAGCTCATGGGACGAAATTAACGGTGAGTGCTCACTTGAATTCCCCTTGGCTAGCATGTCCTTGGCCTGCTGCACTTTGTACATATCCCTGTAGACCTTCCGGGTGCGAGCGATCAAACGAGTAAGTGCCAGGCACCCCATTCCACATACACATGCCATCAGCAAGAACGTCGACCTAGAAAGCACAGAGCACAAAAATTAGCTGCAGGAAGTCATTCGAAACCAAATCAACATACACCAGCTTCATGATCATAAAAATTTGATAAACAAGACTTGATTAAAACAAAAAATTAATTTAGCCCTTGAGAGCCATACTGACCTGAAACATTGAGGACCGACACATCTAATAGGTCCATTTAATACTTCACCCGCTGCTACCGCTGCGGCTTTGAGAGAAGCCACTTGTTGATCGTACATATACCCAGCAAGCTTCACAGACAGGATGTAGGAACCAACAGTAGCCGAAATACTGCAAACAAAAGGACGTTTTATTAGACAATCTTTCAGCCAGAAACATTGTTACTCACAACCAACTACGGTCCTAACAATAAAGCGATGCTAAGCTTACATGTCGAAAAGGAAATAGGAGTTGAATCTGCGGGTTTCTCTCAAAATTTAAGCTTGTCACATAAGCCCGCTTGACGAACTTTTAGTTTTCCAAAATGGTGAAATACCAAAAAAAGTACCCCGTCAATTAGTTTATACTGTTCATTAAAACCCATTTGGATAAAACATTCGAAAAACATGTAAAGCCCTTGATACTGGATCTAATCAAAATCTGAAAGTCACTTTTACAACAAGACATTCGACCACAAACCTAAGCGTGTTGTAGAGAGCTCCAAAATTCTTCAGGCCGAACAGCTCGGAAGACGTGGCTACCATCAGTGTCCAGTGAGCTCCATGAGCCAATCCAACCAAAATCGAAGCCAGATATAGCATTGTTGGCACTAATCACATATCCCATTCAAATCGGTAAAATGTTTACAGTAGAAAGTTAAGTAACAACAAATTTTATGAGATACAGATGGAGTGGCATTTCATCCCCAAAAATACTAATATTTTCATTCTCAACCTCAAGAACCAGTAAAGAAGATTTTTGCAAATAAAGAGATGTTTTATAAGCACAGATAATAGGAGTTATAGAGACAAGGTATACCTGAAGATGCAAATAGAAGGTGTGCGCATGCCATAACTGCTTGTACACAGAAGAGAAAGACTGGCCTTGGAGTTGCGTATTGTTTCATGTAATATTCTGAGACATATCTGCAATTCAAGAGTGGCGTTAAGATTTCTCATCATTTTGAGGCCGTAAGACGCTAGAAAGCTAAGTTTGAAGTGCATATGTGAGGATGTCTGGCTAATCCCATCACATGAAGATTGTTATATAAGGATGCTTAAGTCATTCTATGAATGTTTAGGAAAGCGAAAGTGATCAGTAACTTCTCTACTCAACATCCATGTATAGTACTATTACACCTAATGTAGAATAATCTCTAGAGCTGCAGAATATTTGCTAAGACAACAATCTCAAGTGCCATCTTATAAGATTTCCGAGCAAACAAGTTCTTGAAGTATTACCCTGAACCCATCCTGCCCAGGAAATTCCAAACGCTGACCAGTGCAACAAATGCTCCAACACTCCTGGAGCCAAGAGATTCAGCCATCTGAAGACAAGAAGCAAAAACCACATCATATCTCGAAATTGCTGGCACATCAGTTCGAGGAACTTGGAAGTAGGCCAAGCTAAGTAGCAAATTTGGTAATAATCACATGAAATCAATCGATGCACGATTAAAGAGAGTCCATTATCGAATAAGTAGTGCACCCAGTATATCACCTGTGCAAGGTTGTTGATTGCTGTCAGTCCACTTCCAGTACCACAACCCATCGCAAAAAAGAGTAGCCTGCACAAATCAAAGTCCAAAGGTCCTCATCAGCACACACTAATCCATAAACATCCCTGAGAAGCTCCCACTTAACAATAAACAGAGGAAAAATTTGCTGATGTTTTACAAATGAACCATGTCAACTTTCAACAACCCTCAAGGAAAAAGTTTCCGAATTCCTTTCATTAACATGTTTCGTTAACTTTGATGAATAGATATCATTGTCATTAAATCAGTGTAACTTCAACACTAGATCTTGAATATAAGATCAACAGACTCACCAGTAATCTTGAGTACTTGTTGCTTGCAACAAAGTATGGTCATGCCCAAGCTTCACAGTCGCCTTTGAAGGAGTGTCTAAACTACGAGACTTGTCCGGAAAACGATCCGTTTTTCTGACAGGAACATCAATGCTAGAAGATCCCTTGTGCTGTAAGAGAGGCTTTCGTTCAGTCAACGATTGTTTAGGCGCCCCTCGATCTGCAACTAGAGAGTTTACACTTGTTGCTTCTGTAGGAAGTGCAGTGTATCCTTTGTGATGTGCCCCTGCACTCAGCTGCAAGAGCCCAGTTAAATCAACAGCAACAATACAGAATATTGATAACCAGTTTTGATCCAACCTTTATCTACTCAACAATATGTAGTCCATACCATGCATACAAATCAAAAGCATGCTGTATCCCTATGAAAATATGAAAATATGAAACCAGGTAAACATGTGACCACAAGAAATATTCACGAGAGTCCTGCTACGAACAAGACATTATTGACATTACAAAATATATAAAACAAATAAATTTGCCAAACCAAAACGAAAATGCTCATACGTGTCAACCGGATCAAACAGACAGCTTGTGCAATCTGGCTGAGATGTATGCTGGACTTACAGGTATAAGGCCTGGTAATAACAGAATCACTAGCATTACCGTCATGAACAAGCGACTCACGGTCTTGCTTACAATGAAAGCATCCTGTTAAATCCAGCAAAAAAAACCCAAGATCTGATCATTACTTCTCACTCTACAAGCATCATTTCAATGAAAATCTTTTATCTTGAACACGCAATCACTGCTAGAAAAAAATTTAAACAAAAATGAAAATAAAAATAAAAAAAGGTAATGAGAATTTGAAGGGAGGTAACAAAATAATGAAAATCACCATGGAAGAAATCTCACTCGTACTTATCATTTCTCATACCATATTAGTAACAATAACATATAATAGTAAAGAACCCACTTCCTACACATACCTGAACGAGAATCACTGCCATGAGGTAAAATGCCAACGCAATTCCTATGATCTGCACACCGGTCATAAAACAAATATATTATGATTTAAATTTGCCCGCCTAGGTATTGACAGGATTCAATAATAAATTTTAAATTGAAACAAGTCTATTTGTGTTCACTGAGCACCAATACTTGACATAGAAATGCAGGCTTGACTACGACGAATAAATTACTAAGTATCAAATTTTAACACATATCTTATCAGATAAAATTAGAAGTTGGCTATACTATGCGAAGGAGTGAAAATGAAAAAGGAATAGTCATCAGATCACATCAAGGATCAGTTGCATCAGCACAAGTAACATCTTACAAAAGTTTACAGAACTAAAAACAATGATTACTTCACTCACATATAGAAAGGAAAATTTGGACTTGTCAGATTCATCTTTACGTCTCGGAGCCTCCACAGGACGAATCACAATCATTGATACGACTGCCACAAGTGGAGGCACCGTAGCACACAATAATAGGAAAGGACCTGTGTATGGGGCATACACTGCTGTGTAAACCTGCAAAAAGATGTCTTAGATCAGAAATCATTAATTTCGGGACAAATTGACAGATCATTGTCACGCAACATGCATCGAAACCAGTCAATAAAGAGAATCAACTGGAGTTGTCACTTCGGCATACAAAATGTATTGCTCTATGCAAGAACAGGTTCGACTTGTGTAGACAACACAGACTCCCGTTCCTTTGAGAGTTGGATCATCTTACCTCTAAAAAATAAAACGAACAGATGAATATGGTGGTAAATACTTCAAATCAAACCTGTGTAAAAATGGCCCCACTGAGTCCAATGAAGCCTTTCAGAAGCCCAACCACTACCCCTCTGTCTGCTGGGAAGTTTCGCATGCTGCATTCATTCAGAAACACTTATTTCAGCAAACTTGACAGGTTAAGGATCTCTTTTCTTTGAAGATCAAAACAAAATATATTTCTGCCTTCAAGCTCCATGTTTTAAGAAGAAAAATGTGAGGAAGAAGCTGAAACAAATAAAATTCACAGGATTGCATGCGTCTAAGCAAATACCAAGTCACAAGCACGGCAGTGTTGAACCACGTTGCGCCATTTGTGCCTAACATGATGATGCCGCACATCTGTCTCCACAGCAACATAGCAGACAGAACCATGAAAGCAATTCAGAACCGAAGTAACAGCAACACTCAAAAAGCTCATCAGCAGATTTTCATCAACAGCTAGAACAACATAAGGTCTAAAGATTTTAGGAGTGCAGAGATTAAACATGGGAACAAACCTGCCAGTACGACGGTGTGATCCTGCCAGTAGCCGAAAGGAAAAGCTGCAAGCACAAGGAATGGCTTGTTCAAATCACAGGAGAAACTGGCTAACTCAATTTTAATAACTGAGATGTTCCAAGCCATGCAAACGAGATTTTTTGACAGACAAACGCCCTGCCAAAGTGCAATTGATTCAGTAATTCCCAGGTGGTGAAGGTCTCCGGAACAGCGAATTTACGAGAGTGTTCAAACTTACCAAAAAATAGAAGCAGAAATGAAGAAGCCCACCGATAAGAAGCACGAACCAAGCAGACGTCAGATCTATCAATAGACCTGAAATGATCCCAACGTTGCCACCAATATCCTTCGCAGAGCCCAGGCCATCAATCATCTCCTGATTGTATCCCAGTGTATGCTTCAAGTCCCCGGAGTACAGAGAGAATGCATACGAAATCCCTCCGCATGCTTGCATCCACATGCCAACACACAACCCTAGCCATCGATCCTTCAGGACTCTCGTCACTCTCGATGGCCACATTGTGACTGTGCTAAGAAAGTCGATCATAAGCTACTCTACGCGAAAGGACTTATCCCATAATGCGTGCAACTAGAGAAGTTCCGTCACACGAATCTTGATCATCTGTCCAAGGTCAATCAAAACGCAATGCCGCAAAATTCCACTGCCAAATCCGTCAGAATGTAGCTATTCCCCGACACCGACCGACCAGCTGACAACTCCACTTCAAGACAGCTCAAAAAAACGCCAACAGGTCATCCCACACGCATCTACTCTCATTCGAAAGCGTAGGGATCTTGATGCGCGCTCCTCGCCTCAGCTGAGCACGAGCTCTCAACTTCCAGGTTCCGGCAAAAACCGCAGCAACTCACATCACCAAACCCAAACCGCGACCGACATCAAACGAAGAGTGCGTCACATTCAAAGCTCGAGATCAAAATCCAAGATCAGTATGCAAGGTCCCCGATCCGGGAGCAGGACCTCGAATACAGAGCTCTCTCTCTCTCTCTCTGTCTCTCACTAACAATCATAGCAGCAGAGGGTTGGCTATGGCGTCCAACTGATGAGCGGAAGAGGACGTTCCCATGACTGGTCCCCACCATGGAAAACACGCTACTCCTATTTCTGTGAGCTTTTTCTATTCGTAGGCTCTCCTTCGTCTCTCAGACACTTCGTGGCATGCACGAATATCTTCGGTTCCGCCAGATCGAGAGGCCATGGCGATGAAGCTTTCGGCGAGTGGAGACGGTTCCGTCCCCTGCAAAAGAGAGCGAGAGATCCATCGAAGCATGTGCCCTGCTCATGTTTCTGTTTTGAAGCCCTCCACCAGTGCACTCGCACTTCCAAGACGCTTCGGCGCGATGAGCTATCACTGGTTTTTCTTATCACGTTGACTCGACTCCAAATGTCTTCGAAGCTCGTGAAAATGTTTGACCATGGTACCATGAACTCTCTTTTTGCATCCTATTCTTATATGTGTTTGTTTTTCTATGTGTAGGTTTTAGTTATTTATGGTCAACTTTAACAACACCTAGGGTTGACTTTGTGAGAATAAATATCTTACTTGTTGATTGAATTGATATTTTTGTTTTATTATTCTTAATTATCTGTGTTGTGATGTGATTTGATTAGAGTGCATAAGGTTGGAAACAATAAAATTGCAAAAGAAAACAACATACTGAATGAGTCAAATTTAACTATTTGTTTTTGTAGATTTCTATTGGACCTTGTTTGTAGTGTAGTTCTAGGAGATGGAGTGTTTGTCTTATTATTCCTCAGCTTTTGCTCTTTGTATTGGAATCTCGGTTTTCCAATGTCAAAATCAAAATATAAATGTTTGAATTTAGAACAAATAAATTACCATCTAAAACAAGATATATATTTTTTGTTAGAATAGATGTCTTTTAAAATACTTTCATAATTTTTAAATGAATTGAAATGCAATGTGCTGTATTTTATTTTGTTAATTGTGTCTCCTTTCTTGAACAAAAAAAGGTTCAAATACAGATCGTAAATTTTAGAAAAACCCATTAATATATAATCTATTATAACCATTGAGAAATACAACTAATTGCAAATAAGAAACAATAAATACATGTTAAAAATAAACAAATAAAGTATATGCTATTACCAATTAAACTTGCAAACATTACGTGATTTTATTTTATGTTTTAAGATTTGATTAAAACAAATAGTCTGATTTTTAATAGATATTATCAAATCTACATGAAAAGAAAATAATATATTACAATTTGAAACAGATATACTCACTTTCATTTTTGAGCTATGACACATTATTTTAAAAAAGGATAATAATTGTGAAGACTATAGTTTGCATGCATACAAATGTAATTTAAGTTTTTGAATATTCAATGTATTTTTCAAAATAAATCTTATAGTTATATTGTTAAATTAAAATATTTAATATTTGTATGCTTTTAATATACATACATAATTTCTTTCACACCCTTTATTGTATAACATAAATAAATATGTACATGTAAAAATACAATGACATTTAAAACTAGCTACTTATTTCATTTATTTTCATTTTAAAAATTGTAGGTACTTGTAATCTATCCACATATTACATAATATTTGTTGGATTTGATATAATACATACAAGTGAAATATTTATTGATAAAATGTTTTAAAATTTTCAAATAATGTTTACTTGATGTTAATAGAATTATTTATAAATAAAGAAAGTTCTTCTTTTTATTTATTTTTATGTGCAAACTCATTTTTAAAAAGTAAACATAATGCAGCTTTTACTGTAGCCGGTTGCAATATAACAAATGAAAGGATAGAAACCCACTTCAAAGGTTAAAATAAAGTTTCTAAAAATGCTAAAAGATTTTAACATAAACAACAAAATAATTCATAAACTCTAAAAGAAGTCTTACAAATACATCATGGCTATTTAGTTTTAGTTTACTTTAAGTATATCTTTCGACATACAATTATTTAGAAATCAAGACAACCTTAAAACAAAGGAAGTCTCTAAAACAAATTTAGATTCATAAAAATAGAATTCGAATATTCCACTGCAAGAAAAAGATGTTAATATCAACCAAAGTTTTCTAATGAAATTTTTTTATTAGGTAAAATTTAATTAATTGTATATAAGAAAAATATTGTAACGCAACAATTACATTTTTTTTTTCTTCTTTTATGTGTAATTAAAACTAAAACTGAGATGGAATATCAAATAATAATGATGATGATTTCTAAAGTCAAAATTGCACAAAAAGAATAAACATCTTTAATTTATGATCGTGTGCATGATTATAAAAAACCGATTTTAAGAACCATGAAAACTTGTTACAAAGGGAAGAATTTTTGGGAATATTGCAGGAATAATGAAATGGTTGAACATTTCCACTGAGAAATAGATGTCACCCATAAAGTTTAGGGGTGTCATATCCAAGGCTGTTGATTTGATACCCGTTACACAAACTTGGATCAGGACTTTGGATGAAGGTATTCTCTTCTGCGGAATTGCGTCGACTTTTGGATGATTTCTGTGAAAAGTGTGCTCCTGGGTGCCTGATTGTCCATAAATTAGAGAAGGGTTCATTCCCTATGAGAGGGAAACACGTGTCATGCCCCCTCTTTGCCCTCTTTACATGGGTTAATTATTGCACTTTGGCCAACTCTTTCTTTCTTTATTTATGTTTTCATGTGTGTTATTAGTCCTATTTCTCGATGTTTCTAAGCACACGATTGCACCAATAATGACATTCATTTTGACTCACAACAAATACATGTAAATTCAATGGAAACATTTGTTCGAATGCTCCACATTTGGCTCTAACATGATAAAAAAATTACTTCAAGAAAAATGATTTTTTTAGTGCAGGTCAATATATTTTCTACAGGAGCGGCTTTTTGAACGATAACTTGAAACCATCATGCAAATTTTGAAGATCATATCCCAAACGATCATTTATTACCTTTTAAAAGTCCAAATTGGTTTAGGAGAAAAATATAGTATATACACATATTTTTTTACCTTCCTTAAAAACATTATTCCTGAATTGTAGTGCAACCATGTGCTTAAATTAGCCACTCTGGCAGCGTAGCTCCGTCGCATCTACTCTTGACAAATCATGGAAGCAAAAGAATCTCAGTCGGAGTGGAACATATTAGCTCGAGGCAAACCCTAACTTCGAATACAGCACGGCATAACTTCGGGTCCGGATTAACCATTCCAACCGAGATCCGAGACAGGGACGACGTGCAATCGCATCAGTCGTAGCTTCGTTGCGTATGGTCTCGCCGATGCTGATGTAGAGGACAAGACCAATGTCCGAATTCGAATACCTCTTCATGTTCACAATGTGGCTCAATTGTTTCTCGAACCTGCTTGTTGTGGATGCGCTCATGACGTGAGCAATCCAGATAGCTGTCACGGGCCACGAAGAGAATCTGTGAGAATCTTGTCCGGTGGCTCGGTCTCGATTGACTGCTGGTTTTAGTTAATTACGGCAGCACAAGCAGGATTCAAATGCGAGAACCGGGCAGGACTGAGCGGATGGATGAACGACGGTGACTCGTTCGTTCGTTGAAGCCAGGTACAGTGGACTGAGAGGGAAGGGATGAGCTGCAGAGGTGGAGCTGACGCATGAGCTTGTTTCGTGAAGCGATCTATTATACTAATTTGTGATTTTCTCTCCTTTAATAAGTGCCGGATTAGTCATTTCTAATAACTTTCTTGTTTCGCGCTCTATCGGGGATGCTTCTTTAGCGGGTTTGAGTGGAGTTGCTGCTCTTTTGTCGCTGGCTTCTCACTTGTCGCCAGGAGGTTCAGGGAAAGGATGTGAAATGGGAACGATTCTGTCGCTCTCAGAGATCCGGGTAGTACGGTGAGGGGACGGAGCTGGTTCGAAAGTGTCACGGAAGTGATCATGAGTGCTATACTGTGGTGGATCTCATCTGAGGGAGGAGCGTCATCACTCTTCCTGAGTCTGGAGCAGGTGAGGTCGATGGTGAGCCACTAAGAGGATGATTTGTTCATCATGGTTCGTGTCTACAAGGAGGGAACGTGGTTTGAATAATTGTGTTGGCGTCGATAGATGAAGTCTGGTTTTTGGACGAGTTGTAGCTTTCGTGATTTTTTCGGGTGATATTGAGTTCAGGATTAGTAGTTTGCAGAGGTTTATGATTGTTTTCGAAACCCTAACAAGCTCACAGAAGACCTGCAATGGAGTGAGTCGTGAATTAAGAGGCAATGGGATATGTCGTTGTGCTGGTGATTCATGTCGTCTTGGACTTTGGAATTTTGGGTACTGTAGAAAGTGAGAGGTGAGTTGTACCGTGGATGTTTGAGCTCTACGTTGGTTCAATTCTCTTGTATTTTTTGAATAGCGTACTCACTGTATCCTCATATAGAGATTTGGAGGAGTTGCATTTGTTTAAGCGCGTAGCGATGTGGAAAGACCTAAATCCTATTCAGGCACCTTCATTATTACTGATATAGATGGAAGAGGATTCTTGATCCGTACTGTATTTGTCGACTAAGCTTAACTGGATACTGAAAGCAGTTTCTTTCTGCGGAGTTTGAGTTTTATGGAGGCAATTTTGAATATCGTTTGGCAAACGAAGATCCTAGATAGTTGGTCTGTTCGTGGACTCGTTTTCAAAGCGTCATTAGATGAATTTGGCAATCTTTCACACTGTAAGATTTGAAAGTAGCTTCACACGAGCAGCTAAAATACATCTAAGAATTTTCATGGTGGAGTTTGTGGGATGGTCGTTTCGTCAAGAGCTTCGTTTACCCTTGCTTATACGCTTCTAAGCATGTCAAATGGCTTGCTGTCCAGCAGCTTCTTGAATAGTACAGTCTAGTTGAAGCATGGTGCAGGTCATTGAGTGACTGTTTTCGTCGCGGACAGTGTCTTGCTGCAGGCCTCTGAACTACGTCGTTTTTGAACAGGCAGCAGGCTTTTGTTATCGGAAATATCCTGTTCGCGCAATTTAAGGATGCAGAGTGCAAGTTGTGGTCGGTGTGCTTAAAAGGCATGTTTCGTGTACGAAGCTTCGAATATTCCATGCTTGAATGAGATCCTCGCATCTGGATTGCGAACTTACAGGAGAAAGTGGAATGGATGCAAAGATTTCTCTCGAGCTCACATCGGAGGTTGTAGTCCAGATATCGAAGTGTTTACTTGTTGGTGGATCCTCTCACAGATCCTGCCCTGTGTCCTTACAGGTAGCTTTCCAGTGGGTGTCAGGTTGGCGATGAACTCGCAGTCTTAATTAGCAGATGTTCGGAACGACGACTTCATGGATGCGCAATAACCCGACTCCATTGTGACTTTTTCATCTGGATGTTATGTTACAGGGTAGTTTTACTGTGTGAGAATGCGAACCAGTCTGGTCCGACCTGGCGTTGGACCGTTTGGTTGTGTTTTTTAGCTCATTTGGGCGATCCATTTGAAGTTACCGTCGTTACAATCTTGACAGTTCTTATTAGGTGTTTTGAAGGGGGTCTAGAAGAGGGCAGAGATGGAAGAAAAGGAGGACCTGCGGCTGGAAATAGTTCCACTGATAATGGACGACTCCATAACCATTAGAACGGAAGTACCAGGGACGATTGTTGTGGATTCTGGGACTTCAAATTCACCCATTGGGCTTGCAGGACAATATGAAGTAGATAGTGTAGGGCGTGGTGTGGCTAATGCAACTGTAGGTGCGGGGGATTTATTTCATGAGCCCGAATCCACCACTTTGATATCCGCAGCTCTGGAACGAAGGCTATCGGAAAAATTTGACAATGTGGGCGGACGAGAAGTTCACCCAAAGGAAGTTGCGAAAGATATTGTTTCTCGAGATTATGTGAGGGTACAAAAAACGGGGACGAATGACCTTACTTCACGAGAAGCATTCTCGTCAGAATCTCGAACCTCTTTCATTTATAATGAATCTGTTGGGAGGGGAGTTGGATTAGTATCTGATGAAGATTTTGATCGAGAGTTTGGGCCTTCTCCTTCAGGAGGCTCTGGTCAGTCCACGCCTAAGAGAAGAAACGGATCAAGGGGTAGATCTACTGGAACGTCACGATTGGAAAATGGTTTAGGAGGGGATTCTTTCAAGGAGACTATCCTGAAAGGAAGTCTTATTGACGCTTTGAAAGCGAATGCTGTAGAATTGTCCCCCAGAAGTAGGATCAGCATGGGCGCCAAAGATCATGGCATCACCTTTATTGATTTCGAGGCGGTGTCGGAATCGCACCCTCCAACGCGCAATCTTTTAATTGCGACTGTGGTTAAGACTATTTTTATAATCTTAATTTGGTATACCTTCAGCACTTGTCTAACACTGTAAGTTCTCATCATCACTTTTCAGTTTCTATATTACGTTTTTCTTTTGCATAGTGTTAGTGCCATTGGTCGACTCGACCTCTTACATGAGTTGCCATATCCCTGGTACAAGGTTTTTTGCAACAACTTCATACAATCTTTTATTTCTTCCTCACTGTCTTGTGCGTTCAAACTTATAACCTGTGAGTATTTCATTCAATGAGTACCTACAAATTTTCAGATCTTTGAAGTCAATGAAGAATTGTTGCGTTATCTTCTATGTTTTCAGGTACAACAAGTTATTGCTAGGGGAGCACCTTGGTAAATTCCCTGCTCCTCTATTGATGAACACTATTCATTTCTCCATGCAAGCCATTATATCATCACTCCTTGTACATTTTTGGTGTGGAAAAACCCAAAGTCATATTCGAATGACATGGAAGGATTATTTCACTAGAGGTACGAAGCATTTCCTTCTCTTGCTTCATACGTTTTAAATACTTTTACATTGTCTTGCAGAAGCTTACATTGATTTTGTTTTCTACGAGTTTTTGCCTGCCATGAAGTAACTTGGGTTATCAAGTATTGTGGAATCCATTTATTGTAATTGAAGTTTTGCTGTCCGGCACTTGTGCCCTTTGGGTAGTAATTTTCAAGATAGATTGTTTTTATGAACGAATTTTGAACTCCTCAACTTTATCTTATCTTCGCATGCGTCTTGCTAGAGTCAATAAATTTGACATTGAAACATCAATGATTTGGACTACAAGATGACGCTTTTTGTTCTACTTGGGGCGGCAGTGGTTCCAACGGCTGCCGCAACTGCATTGGATATTGACCTGAGTAACATCTCCATTGTATTTATTTCTGTTTCTTTTGCTACCATGGTAAGGTTCTCTATTTCATTCTAAAGCTCCGTTTTTATTTGTTGCTCTAGCCTAAGTCTGATGTTTTATGCTCTCACGATATGAATGGTTCAGAAAAGAGTTTTACACTTGAGAAGTCTTGTATCAAGCAGGTTTGGCAGCCTTGTCCTGGTATACGTTTTAGGTGAGCACGCTATTCTGGACTTTAAAATATTCGTGAACAGTTATCATGGTGGGAGTTTACAGGTCAAATCTGGAGCACCTGTATTTCTTCTCCTCTTTGCGTTTGCTTTCAAGTAAGTGAGCTGTATTTTGCTATTTTCTTATGTTCTGATAGCATGATTAGATTCTGTACAAAGCTTGCAACTGTCTTTCCAGTGCACTCAATGATTAATTGGTAGTCGGCTTTTGCGTTGTTAGTAGTGGATGCAACATATTCATGCAAGTGGCATTGTGTATGCATCTGCGGGTTTGTTTGTAAATACAACCGTCAAGAGGTACGGTTTAGAGTTTTTTTAAACGCATGATATGTACTTTGGCAGGTTGGAAGTGCCCAGTTTTAAGCTAATGGGAATCATTGTAGTGATCTCCTTGGGGGTGATGCTCACTGGTATTATTTTCCACTCCTGCCTTATTTCTTTGACTTTGTCCACATTTTTTCAACCGTTAGGCTCGACACGCTTATATTACAGGGGTAGTACGGCCTTCATGCTTGTGAAAGCTTCAAGCGCGCAGAGGGTCTGTAATTCTAGATTTTTGTTTTATCAAGTAGTTAAAACAATTAGAATTGAAGTCTCGAAGACTGAAGTAGTTACCAAAGAAAGCTTTCTGTTGTCGTGTCACTCTTTCTTGAGTGACGTTCTCACATTGTGTAGAGTGTTTTACTACCTTCATCCTTATGATCTCGTGTGGTTCTATTTATGATAACAACATCTTAAAGGTCGAGAAGTGTAATTATTTATCCATTCATTTGGCACTGTTGTTGCTAAGTTGTAATGGTTTTTAAGAATTAAAGTTATTGGACATCCTGGCTTTCTATTTATGACCTCTTGAATTGTGCAGTTGCAAAGGAGACTGAGTTTGAAATTCGTGGATTCATTCTCGTGTTGTTGGCAACTGTTATGTCGGGTTTTCGGTGGACCGTGACACAGCTTCTCCTGCAGGTGCAATATTCATTCCTAATTTCATGGCTTCTGGTTTTCAGCTACTCGTTCACATTTTATGAGATGTAGAACATACATGGTTTGTACTTTTTAGATTTCTGGAAATCTTCTGTGAACAGAATGTACGGGCTCATAGATGTGTTACGAAGGCTTGGTTCTTGAAACCTTATGAGTGAAACGAGGTGTCCATATCATTAGTAAGTCACCAAAATCGCATGTTTCAAATGACCGGGTCAAATGTTGGTATGTTAGTGTTGCTGTAGCTCTATTTATCTGATTAGGGTCGTGTTTTTTTTGCCAATCGCTTCTGCATCTTGCTTTTGAAATCATCAACCAACTAATGCAGAAAGAAGAATATGGTATGTGTTCTGTCATTCACTCACTTATTCTGTTAGTTGGTATACCTATCCCTCTTTTTGTTCTCTTGGTTAGTCTTGATCAAGGGTCGTGTAGGGGACACAATAGTTTCCTTGTATAAGCGGCGTGGCTGAAGTTCTTTGCTTTGGTTGCTTTGGTTTCTGTTCAACTGATCCATCTGTGGGTAAGCGAGTCACAGAATAAACAATACTGTTCTGACAGAGTGGCTATTGGGTTAAATCAGGTTTGAGCAACCCGTTTGCAGCAATGAGTTACCTTACACCCGTCATGGCTATTATTACTCTTATATTCTCATTGGTTTTAGAGCCCTGGCACAAGCTTGGTGAGACGGCTTACTTTGATACCCCACGTCATTTATTTGAAAGCTGTGCGCTGATGCTGCTTGGAGGGGCACTCGCTTTTTTCATGGTACATTTGTTATTCCTAGGCCTCATTTCGGTTAGCTAGGATGTAACGTAATCCTGTAGTCTGTACTTGTAAATTTTTCTGGAAGTCGTGAGTTCAGTGGGTCACATGAAACAAAGTCGGTGCATGATGCTTGTTTCGCTCAAATAAAATAACTCTCTTTTAGGCGTGCTTGCTGAGTCACCTGTGGGCTTTCGCGGTGCTTATAATGTTTTGTTGGGGTCTGCAGGTTATGGCTGAGTACTTTCTGATCGCTGAGACAAGTGCGGTGACTCTGACCATTGCAGGTGTCGTTAAGGAGGTTGTGACCATCGTGGTAAGTACAAATATGCTTCTTCTGGTTTTCTGATGTATTCACTCTATTAGTATACTATTATACATCATCGAATATGTGGAAACAAGGAACTGAATCCTGTGCCCTGGTCTTCAATTTCAAAATTCCATGGGATGTCATATTGCTATTAATGCGTTAGTAATTTGAATTAGAAGTGCTAGTGATTACACTGCCGTTTTTGGAGGAGATATGGTTTGGGATCAAGGCACTCTGTTTTGTTGCACTTTTTATGCGAGGTTCACACCGATTGTGAGCATTATGGATAAAGATGAGCAATTTTAATTTTACTGTTCATGACATGACTGGGAGCATACTTATTTGTTGTTTAAACCTCAACCGTTGGGGTTAGTGAGGAGGATTTATGTCATTGTTGTTGATGCGCAGGTTGCTGTCTACTTTTTCAAAGATGAGTTCACGTGGCTGAAGGGCATGGGTTTGGTAGTTATCTTCATTGGTGTTAGTCTCTTCAACTGGTTCAAGTATGTCCTCTCCCCTTGAAAGTTTATGGGTGTAGCATATAGTTATTTGTTGTAAGGAATGTAGTCATTTTCTAGTGAATATTTAGGCCCAGGATACGATTTTGTTTAGACTTTCATCAGAATGTTGTTCACAAACAGGTGAAAGACAGCTTTAGCACCTAAACGCCCAGCCTTAATATGAACCTGGGTCAGATGTAGGAAATAGATTTGTTTAAATGCTTCGGTGTGGGCTTTGCTGAATATATTTCGACTTTTGCGCAGGTACCTGAAGCTGGTTGAAGGGGGTCTGGGTAACCATATGCTTGAAGACAATCGAAGTTCTCCCAAGTATGCAGTTGTCGACGATGAAACCGCCGAAACCTTTGAAGTTGAAGTTGATGTTGATCACGTATTGTAACATCATAAGGAGGTTATGCCCCATCGGTCCAACGTTCACAGGATTCAGCACCGTGTTTGCAAATTTATCTTTAGTTAAATTCTTGGCAAGTCCAAGAGATTATTTTGCATGACATTCCTTTTGGATCAATTTTGTTAATAATTTGGGAACTGCAGCAATGAGCAGAGACGTGCGGGGACAGTTAAGTCAGAGTTCGAGAAAGAATCCCGCTTTGATCATACGAACTTCAATATGGTCAGCTAGTCGAGGTTGCAGGAATCTCAGTTACATAGAGCCTTAATCACGATATTTGTGTTCCATAGCTCACAATTAGCGTCTTCAACAGAGGCCACTTAAGATCTCAGTTAAGATGGGTTTATTGTTGTCGGCAGCTTGTTGCCACAATTGTGCATGAAAACACTCTTGGTGTTATCGCACTTGATGACGGTCTCCTAGCATTCCAAGGTCCGTGCTTCCGATGTCGATGTGTTTTCATCCTCACCAGTGTATCTTCTCCCTGATCAGTATGACCGTTCTTCACTGAAAGTGGCGAATGCGTAATCTCCTAAAATTCTCGAGTACTCGAAGTTACTGGCAAGATGACTAGCATTAGCGACGCCAGCGGGGAATTATCGTCATCTACTTAGCTGTTGGGCATAATGTTCAAGGTCCTTCAATAGTTTATGTCTGCGAGATCGTGTGGCAATTATAATTCAGGAAGTCAGAATCGAAGCAAGAGCATGTTCACACTAATCGAGCAGTTTGTGAGGAGCACGTTGGCTCCCATTTTTCTGCATTCTCGTTGCTTGTGGCGGTAAGCCCTAATTTTGTTCTAGACGTCGATTCATCCACATCGCTGACAAAGTACAGCCATTCGTGACATCGGAACTATTGGCTCAATTTTTTGTTATCTCTAAGTTCGCGTTGTTGTCGACCTATGCTATTTGATGTTCAGAGGATCTGTGTGTTTCAGCAGTAGAATTGGTAATGTGAGATGTGACGTATGGAGAGGACCACAGTGGAAAATTTCAGGTTTGAGACGGCAACGAGTACCAGTGTGTAATATATGTGTTGATGCGTTCGGCAGTCTTGTTGTGATGATGCGATGTTGCATTGTAGTGGTAGTCCTTACTTCATATTTCTTGAGATTCTCTTCGGTATGCTATTAGTTGAACTTAGATTTAGCTCTACGTTGGTATTTCCAATTGGTAATTGTCGCCGTCTCAGATGCTGTCTGATGATTGTTTCTTCGAACGACAAATGTGGATAAGATCGCCAGATTTCAAATTCGAATCGGAGATTTTCGAATTGAATCGGTTTCCATGTGCGTTGCTGCCGATTCTCCCTGGTCATTAGTATTGTGCAGCGTAAATCTGCTGAACGGCAGGGTTGGTCAGTCGTCGGAGAACGTGCTCTTTAATCTAGTGCTGTATGCGACTTGTGCTGCCAACTTTACTGTGATGTAATAAAACTGTGTTGTTCACATGGAGTGTCAGCTTGATTAAATACATCACTATTACAACGGGTTGCCGTTACGTTACACCTTGGGAAAATCTTTCCTACTTTTTCAGATTAGCGTCATTCCTGGAGCTGCTGGATTACGGAAGACCGTCTGCCAGCAAAGCATTTTCTCTATGCATGGAGGCGTTTCTTATCATTACTTTATGAAGTTGGCAAGAGAAACATAAGACGAAGGTAAGGAAGTCGCAAGAGAATCCGGCAAGCATGGAGATAAATTGAGGGAGATTCATGATTGACCTCATGACACAGAAATTGAGATTGGTCTCAATTTCTGAGATTGCATGACAGCTCGAAGCTCAGAATAAAACTTTCTGACTTAGCTGATCTCACATTTGCATCAGGAGTGACTGCCTTTCGATGACACAATACATTCCATACAATTAACACGATAAATATTTTTTTGTCTAAAATCTCAATTTTACTGCGGTCGTGGGATGAGTAGATAGACTTGTAAATATTGTCAGATGGTGTGAGGTGCAGTCAGTGGCGGAATTGATGTTGCCGGCGAGGACTAGTGCTCTGACAATCATTCTTTTACTACTATTGAAGGATGTTCATCATGTACTAGTTAGAGAATTTTCATCTTTTGGATTCATTATTGCAGAGCATAGACATCGGCTAGTAAAATAGTATGCTCAAGCTCACAATGATTTTATGCCACCATCGTAAAGGTTATCATTCAGAAAAAGCGATTACAATTCAATTAATTCTCTCACTTCAAGTGCTAAGTGATGCCTCACACGTGGGGAAACCTAATTTAGTGATCAGAAATTGAGACCAATTTCTTTCTTTTGTCCCATTTCTGTGTCCTGCAGCAGTTGGCTGGGTGCACATAGCTGAGGCAATGCCTCGTTCATGATGCTGCAAGCTTTAATCCTAGAATGTGACATTGTGAACTGAAGATGTGATGTCATTCAGAAAAAGATGAAGCAAAAGGAGCTTCAATCAAGCAACGTTTTATGCAGGACAGACAGCTTGAGCCTTAGGAATTATACAGTGAAATACTCTGACCCTCAATGCTATTGAGTTTCTGACGTGACCGTTCCACATGCAGGAAGAGATGGTGTACGCTCGATGGAGTTCTTACAAGGTCTGAAATCCTCAGTTGTTGCATGCAACAGAGAAGTCGAAAAAGCAAGTTTGACACGAGCATTATGGTTGCTGCTTTTCACTCCTTGAACTTATTTGAGATTTATTCAAATCAAATCTATATGGCATTTTAGATGAAGACTCTCCTCTTTTATTGATTGGTCTATCCTTATGGTATGTATTGTGTCATGTGTGCTATTCATGACGATTGGAAGATTGCATGATTTTCATAAGTTACACGGTTATTTTTCATCTGTCTTTTGTTGTTATTAGCGAAATGTCATGTGGGTACATATAGTGTCTTACGGTTGCGTAGGTCGATGCTTGTTGGATAGCTGAAGGTAAGGCAGAAACAAAGCCAAAGCCAAGTCCTCTGTTGTTGATAGTGGACATAATTAGTCTCTGTTCAGCAAGAGATTTCTAAAGCGATTAGATGTCCAGCAACGAGGGAAACATTATCAATCAATGCGGAATAGGCTGATCGAAATCAGCTTCATCAGAAACGTTAGTGAATTTTTATTACTGGTGAAATTTACTTTCATTGTCCTCCGGTCCTAGAACCTGTATGAGCACAGCATCTTGCGTGGAAAACAGCTTGCGGTTTATGGCTTGATAATAAGAATATTTGCCGTCGTCGAGCGCTCTCCTCTATGGAACAAATCGTCCAGGATTGAGTAGTCACCTCTTTAGCACGTCGTCAAGCTACTCGAGACCATCACTTGTGGTAGGGCTTACCTCAGGAGAGAATCTGCAAGCTGTTTTATCCATGATCCTGCACAATAGTATATGTTTCTGGTTTGCCATCAACTCCATGGTCAAGCTATATAATGTTATAAATTAATGAGCGTCCTTTTGACTACTCATTTTTTTTACTACTGGTATTAAATTCCCGTTTGCACCGTGCGCGTTCGTTTGCTCTTGTACATGGTGAAAGGGAATTGTGCCTCACTTACTTTTACGCGACGACAGGTTTTCACACCCCTTCGTGGATTTCACTAATGTGGAAGCCGACTGAGAGGGATGACTGCTTACCAACCTGTTTTCGTGTTCCGTGGAGCGCAGATAGCATCATCTTTATCACCAAGAACGAACTAGTTATCATATGAACAACTTAAGAGTTTCAAAAGTATGTATCCTTCATCAAGGTTGTGTCGACGACACGAACATTTCGGCACGCCCTACAGTTTTCCGCATGTCAGGAAATTTAACTCCCTAAAGAATTTCTCTGCTTGAGAGAGTGTGTATTTCTTTTCATTCATGATCGTTGAAGTGAAGTTGAAGTCTTAGCTTTATCCTAATCCTTTTGCCCAGAAAGAATTAGTGGAGTTGATGAACACTTCTGCGACTCGCGAAAGGGCCAGAGCAATCCTCTTTGCGTTAAGGCCTGCGGCTTATTTGGACATTTTTTCTGTGTGCGTACTTTGCTGTTATTAGATCCAGAAAGTACAGGTAGGTTTGTCAGGTTGAATTCATTACCGAAATTGTTTGCATTTCTACGTTCTGCTTACCCGTGTTGAGTGAGAGTGAAAACCGGAGATGTGAAGCACTCTCTATAGATCTTTCGGGTTTTGATTTTGCTATGTTTGGGAGAGGAGGTTATTGAAGATTGCAAAGGAATGGAAATAATTGGTGCTGCAGTCGGTTCTCGAGGTTGTAGATTCGGCTTTTCTAAGCGCGAAGTTAGGTGGTTATGACTTGAAGTCCTTCTATGACAACTACCTGCGTCAGTAAGGAAGTCTCCAGCCGAGCATCGGGCACGTTCTGTTGCAATGAGTTCTCCTTCCAAGAAACCTGACAGGTGAATGTAGAGGAACTTAACGTAGAATTCTCGTAATAAATAGGACCTATTCGATTGTTATTTGTAATGGATTTTTTATCCAAAAAGTTATTGCTTAGATTGTTTCATTACGATTTAGGGATCCGCTTCAATACCTATACAGCGTGCTGTTAACTATCGCCTTCTCTGTTAACTCTTTCGTAGTACTCCGTTACGTACGACTTCGGAACAATCAAACTCTTTGATTGTCCTCCGCAAATTCTGACGATCTAATTTGCATCTTTCGTCTTCGCTAACAATTAACATGAGGAATTAGACTTGACCTCTGCAATTTCTAACATACATGGTCATATATTAAGTATTAACACTGTATCCAGCATTTAATTTTAGGTTATTATTTTCTGTTCACATGCATTGTATTATTTATGCAATATATAACTTGCACGATCTGTTAGCGTAAACTACAGCTGTGGATTATTTAGGTGACACTGTTAGGTCATCTCTTAGCATCTGTAGACCAAATTTGAATAATAGAAATTGCAAACCAGTTCTTTATTCTTCTTTTTAACTGATCGGTGTGATGTTGGTTATGACAGGTGTGATCAAGCACTTCCGGCTAAGTTTGGAAATTCCTCCCAGCGAACAGAGAATTAGTCCCACCGAAAGACTTACTGTGAAAAAGAGATCCTGATTTTCTTGAACAGAATTGAATCAATGTGAGATACGAGGGAAGGGAGCAGTACGTCAAGGATTGCTCTGAAAGTAACTGGCATTTGCATGCTTCTTTGAATCCTATCATGTACGAAGCTCTGCGTAACCATGATCGTAGAGTCATCAGCGGTTGGAGACTCTGATTCGCTATGTTGCGAGGAAACGAGTCATATGTCGATTTCGTTTCCAGTTCCCAAACGTATTCAATGCATAAAAGAGGTGCAGGGACTAAGTATGTTCTCTTTGTAGGGCATTGGAAAGAATACTTCCGTGTAATTCAGATTATCCTTCCCCAAGTCGGGGTGACTTATGAGAAGATTGAATCCATTTCAAGCATCACTTTCAAATGACGAGCCCTGTTGGGTTACCTGGTGAACAAGAGATGAAATGGATGTTAAGAGCAGCAATCACCTTTGACCCTGGGACCTTGACAAAAAATCTCGCAACCTTCACTGCCGTCGCCTTCTCTGCCACAGTTCTTTACGTCATGTTCAGCAAGATTAAGAGACCTCAATATCATCACATTGAAAGTCAAGTATCACTTTCCGACGATGAGGACACAACTGATGAAGATCACACCTCTCAATGTGAGGTTCTATGTCCAACCTCCATTGTTGATTGTAGAAATGAAAGCTTGGAACCTGACATAGTGATGACCCCTGGAATTCTGATTGAGGGTATTAAACCTCCTCACCGTCTCGACTCTTCTGTTCGCGTTAACATGGTAACTGCGGGACTCGAGGGACTCGAGAGTGAAAACCTAACCATCAGTGGAATTCCTAATTTAGAGATCCAATCTTCAACGGCTACTATGGCGTCTGGTTCCGATGCAGCTGATGTTGACAGATCAGCTGGCAGGCTGTATAGCAATACAGCAGAGACGAAAAAAATGCCTTCAAGTATGACATCCAAACAAAATTCCTCCTCTGATGTCAACATGGTTTCGGAGGCGATCGTTGACGGGAACTTAATGAGAAGTGGAGATTGGCGATCGCAAATCCAGCCATCATCTAGTGCAGAATCTGGTCCCGGTCCATCTGACGATGCCGACGAGACAGTTGGTGCCGATTTAAGCGTGTGTGAGATTCCTCTAATTCAACGTCCACCTCATGCGAGTGGGGCACCGGTTCGTGTATCAAGATCCAATGTTGTGTTTACAGGATTGTCGACTTCTGATCAGCTATTTTGTTTTTGTGAGAAATGCTGTGAAGCTCACAATGAACCTGGTCTGACAATAGAGAATGCTCACATCCATAATGAATTTATTTCCACGAGAACCCAGGTAGATCTTGGTAGACGTCCTAAAGGTAAGTCACCTGTAAGAAGCCGGCAAGAACAGGATGGATATGATGAAGATGGTGCAGAGGATTTGTGTTCCTTTGAAAAGGGTGATGACCATGAGAGACATTGCGAGGGTTACACATACGGCATTATTCGAGGAAAAGTGTGCAAATCGTGCAAACGCTTCCTTCGCGGGGAAATTTCGATTGCTAAAGAGATAACGGAACATGAGAAAAGAGCATGTTCTCAGAAGAAGCTAAGTTCTGGAGGATCAGGTTTTAGCAACAGGGATTCAGAATCGTGTACACAAACCAGGGAAGAGGAAGATTGTGAAAGTATTAGCAACGGAAGACCTCAATCAACTGTTCGAAAAAGAAGCATCGACATCCTTAGCACATTAACAAAAAATACTACACCCATACATTGTGATTCTCAGACTCAGACCGCATCAACTGAGGGATTGGGGTGTAGGGACATAGGTACCAGCACATCTGTAAACACTGCTTGTACCAGAAGGGGAGTGAGGGCCAGAAGATCCTTGAAGCAACCACATACCATGACCACGGAAGAAACAAAGGAAGGATGCACCAGTAGTGTACAATCCCAGCTAAGGGAACCTCTTGAGCAGGCGCAATCTCCTCTCAAGGCACTCACAGAGACAAACCACTGGTTAAATATGTCCCTTCTTGAGCAATATGAATATTTGGAGCTGCTTGGTAACATCCTGGAGGCAGCTGCAGGTGAGTGTTGATCATGTCCTCTGTCAATTTTTCTGCTCAGTTTCAGTCAGGTAACTCTGGTGTTGTCATTTGTATAGCCGTCACCTGCCATCCATAGAACACCAGTAGGTTCACAATTGCGCAATTCTTAATTGAAAGTCATCAGCTTCTTAAAAAGCATATCAACCACCTTCATCTGTTTCTTCGGGCCTTGCTTGATGGTACCACATATCTTAAAACCACATAAAAAGTTTCAACAAGAACAAGACGAGTAGTACTTTTCAGCATCCAACAATTTCGTTGGATGAATAACTGGCTTACCCTAGGTCCAATTGATGAAATATACTTCGAGAATTAAGTATGTCTACACACTCGCTTGATGTGTGATTCAAACGCTTCTTGGGTATAGTAACAGCAACCTTGAAGCGAAAATACTGGTACTTGCTGACAGTATTATCAAAGTTCGAGTCAGAACCGTAGTAAGACAAATATGGGAAAGAGGGACGGGACGTCATAGAAATGTTTGGAGCATGTGTAGAGCAGCTGAATGGAAGGGAGGCTCCAAGACTTCTACGTGTTGGAGGCAGAAGCAGACGGGCTCTCTTTCAATTACTTCGAAGTTATCACCTGTGTGTGAACCGAGAATTGTGTCTGCACATGCTTCAAGCTTCACTTCTGGTGGCACTAGTACTTACTCATTGACCTGTGTGTGTACACTATTGTGTAAATCCTTGCAGATAATCACCTTAAACGACACATTGATGACACCTTTTCAAAAGAAAACGAAAAAAAGAAAGAACAATAAATAAATAAAGAGTTTGATGACACGCTGTATGCCACAGATTCACAAGCATGTCCAACTGTGGAAAAGGCGAATTCAAATTCTGATGGAGATCCTAATCACAAAAACACACTCATTTCTAGCCGCCAGAGTCACGAAGGACAGCAGTTCGCAGAAACCTAGTGGTACAAATTCACTGTCGTCACATACTTCATAAACTTCAAGTTGTATTATGTCCTTAACTGTCCCAAAATGTTTCGTCTCCTATTTTTCTCTCAGGGAGATTCAAAAGCAATTAGTAGGATGGATGAGAAATCTTCATATGCCAGGTCCTAAAACCGATTGCCAATTCAGACAGTCAGAGTATGTCTTATTCTGGATCTTTGAAAGTAATAGAATGGCACAGTAATATTTGCTGCTTCTGTGACGTCCATTGGGTTCCAAGTTAATTAGAATCGGCCTGGACAGATTGTTAGAAATAGCCAAGGAAAGTGGGCACGAGATTACCATCAGCACCATGACTACTGACAAACCATGGTAGTATTTCCCAAAGGACACCTTGGACAGTGCAGCTAAACACAAAAACAAGGTCGTAGTGCAGATCCCACATTTCTTGTCTGGGTTATATCAAAGAACAGAGTTTGAATGCTTTTGAATCTATTATCTTAATTCTACTTTCTACTTGCAGTGTGCTCTTCATGATCTCGGCTTATGATTTATTGCCATGTATTTAGCTATTGAGCTCTTAGATTTTGCGACCAAGCTGCTGGAGGAACCGTCCTTGCAAGTGATTTTGAGAAATATTCTAAGTGCCATTGCTTGTGACCTTGTATTTAATCTGAGTTGGGCAATATTTCGCTGTGCAGTTAAATGACGATGATGTTTTGGCGGAACTAGATTGCGGTTCAACTCTAATAAGAAAGATATTCCGAGTTTGTAGAGAGCATTACAACGACATGAGTAGGGTCTACCAAGTAGCTCATACTGCATTTGCAAACCAAGAAAGTGAGAAGTGGAGTATCAAAGATAAACAAAGGTGCTCAATCTTGTGATCGACACACTGCAGGCCAAGTCCTCTTGCTTATGCTCTGTCAATACCCACAGAAGAGCGTCGACAATATGAACAATGAAGCCAATTCGTCGACCCCATAATGCGGGTAAGTCTCAAGATTGCTATCCACTGGCGTAATGTCAGAATCATTGTGACACTGAAGGAATTCACAATTGTCAAACAAGAAATTAGGTGCTAACGGTATTATCACTGAAGTTGTCACAGTCATCAAAGAGCAATTTTGAAAGCAATCTGAGCGTGATTTGAATTCAAGACGTAATACTCCAATTTTGTGATAGGACCAGATTAGCGAGACCTTTGCGGGACACATGAATACGATAGTCCTTGGGAAAACAAAGAGGTCAAGAAGAAAAAGCAAGGTGGAAGATGTTGCCATAATGTCCTCAGGACACCTGTGTGAATCACAAAACGGTGTAAAGATGGTCTGTTTTAGCGAATGTTGAGATTCTGCATCTATGATTTTCTGAATCAATAAAGCGGCAAGCACTCCGCAGCTATCTTTTGACTCCGCGACTGAACTTTCAAGAGGATGTATGCAGGGTTAACCGCACAAGGCTCCTGCAGAGGCGGCGCTTAGCGCCGTGAATATCAGATTCTAAGCTCTGTGCTACATTCTTATCAACAACGCCTGATCTGCAACCTAGTACTTGTAATATAGAGGAAAGGTGTGCTTGGATTTACTCTCTGATATTCACAGCAGATACTGTCATTTTCTTCTCTACCAGTAAGGCCGGAATCGTGTATCGTGGACTGAGATATTTCGTAACTCCGTATTTCCCGCACGCCAGAACAATTTGGCAACTTTGTTCACTTTTCCGTCTGCTCCATGCCATTTAAAGCGGTGTCAGATGCACTTACTGGTATGCTTAGTTTCTACAGAAACTGCTGTACTTGGTCCAATGAGGAGAATGGTTGGGTGAAAATTTAACGTAGAATTGAGAAGTCAACATAAAAATTATTATTGACAAATAGGAATAATTTTTGAAAAATATTAATTGAAGGCATGAATAGTAAGCTTTAAAATCTTAGATTTTAACTGCCCTTTAAAGTTGTCTTTTCCTAATTACATTAAGAAACCATTTATAATAAAAAGTGACTAATGCAAGATGTTTTGTATATGTTGTTGAAAGGAATCATCTCAACTTCAACTAAATTTTGAATTGAATAAGATAACTTGTACAAATCATTTTAGCTTTGGTCATCTATTGTTTTGTATTTCTTTCTCTATTCTTTATTTTACTCTTTAGCTTTGTTCCTATATGTGTCTCTACTCTTTTGTATTTCTTGTTTTGTTTCTATATTATGGCTCTTTGTTTTATTGTGCTTCTTACTATAATCTTTGTCTATGCTTCATTTGTATTTATTTTTCTTATTTCATCCTTATCTATTTTTTTCTAGTTTCTTGTATTTATTTTCTAGCTTTGCATCAATCTAACTTAAGGAATCAAATTTGAACACTTTAGCCTTCAAAATGATATATATATATATATATATATATACATGAACTTGCCAAGTATAATAAGTTGGTAGCTCTTAAAATAGAGATTGCAAGTTTTTTATTTTTTATTTTTATTTTTTTTTCTACTACTATTTGTTGATATTATTAAATATGTATTTAAATTCTTTGTGTTAATAATATTAATAAATTTATAAATCAAGCATTTATTATCTATTGTAAGTTGCCAAGAATCACATACTATTTTACTACAACTTATGCTTTTTTTTCAATATAAAGATTTTTTTAGACTAAAGTAATTCTTACCACTTATTACTTATAATATATTTTATTTTATTTATATTTTAAAATATTATGTCTTTTAAAAAATAGATCAATATTAAATCAAATCTATATCATTTAGATATTTTTAAGAACCCCTTCCAAGGAAAATAAAGAACCATGCTGGCAAAATTAACGCAAAGATATCATGCAGTAGTACAGAGACAGTCATGACTGTTAACCATGCTCATGGCAACTGCAGCAGCCAGAGCCGATGCCGCTACTGTAATCAGAGACTGGAGGATCTGTTTCCGTTGATAACCAAGCTGAATGGTAACTTGGTCTTCTACGTCATCGATATACTCACGCACCAAAAGTTGACAATCTAAATCATCAGCATTTAAACGCACAGACCTGGCTAATAAGTAGTTGAAAATCGTTGAACGTGGGCTAATGTAGTGGGTGAAGAGTCTGTTAAGCCAGTATCAATGCCATCCGTTGCCAGTATGAGTTCTGAACCAGTGATGACTACGAACTAAATTGGAAGTTTGTGTTGAAGAAAAGCACTTCAATGTGACTTCGTTACACTCAAGATCCCTGGTTGTCCAAAAGATCGGTAGCCACGAGTCGGAATATCAAAAGCTCGCTCGAGAGCCCATTCAGCCTCGTATTCACCTGCATGAGATAGGCCTTTACATAGATTTCAAGCTCTTCATCATCTCTTCATCATCTCGAACCGGCTCGTGCTTCGTGCGGCTGAACTAAGACCGCCATTGTAACCATGGCTTGTTATCGAATTCAATATTGCCAATCTGCGTGACGCTACTGATCTCGCTGTGACCCCACAATTTACACAGGTGGTGTAAAAGCGGTGGAGTCCAGATGTTTGGGTTGGAATAGATTCCGAGTTGGAAACGAGCCTGCCACATCCTCATCATCATTAAAGTGTTGCATGAGTTCGTCACTGACTCGGCATGAACAGTTTCGTACAGCTCCATGGAACCCATTTCAAATGCAGAAGTGGATGGAAGGACCCACCATATTTACCTGGCTCAAGTTCGCCTATCAAAAGGGGGGTCTTGGCCGTCTCACAAAAGTCTAATATTATACTGCAGGAAGGAATCCCTGGGGCTGAAACTCGTGCATAATAAGTGCAACCGTATACATTTTTTGTAGGACACTCATTACAAAAGTCGAGCCATATTGTGTTTTTCTTACGAAGTTTGAAAAAAGAAGATAAGACTAAAAAGAGCTTCAAAATATATAGTTTATTCTCGTTTCGCCGTGGTCATTCAGAGATCAATACAACTCGTATGCTTAGGATATGCGGTGGGTCAGGGTAGTTTCAAAGTGGAGTGTGTTTTGAAATAAAGCTAAGAGACTTTAACATGTACGAAATAATACAAATATCACACTGATCAATGAATCTAATCCTAAGATATGAGGTATGAGGAACTTTGAGAACTTCGTATGATGCAGTCTATTCTGTCTCATTATTATCTGTTCTTCCAGTTGATACGATGGAATCCACCACCCCAAAAAGGATTAACAGCATTAACACCTTCTCACTGTTCGGTACAGAATCACCTCTCCATCGAATGCATTACCGTTAAGAACTGACGATCTACAGACCTAACGTGAACTAAGGAAGGCATCAATAACTGCTATGATGTTGAAGGATGGCGGAAGCAATGAGGAGCTCATTTGTCTAAGAACCTCCAGTTGCTACAAACTCAATTGATGAACTCGTACCGAGCTGCATGTTTTGTTAAATGGCTCTAGGAACCATCTTCTGCTTAATAACTGAAGTCTAAATGGAAACTCGCTCAAAAACATTGTTATTCACAACCTCTCTTTTCCCACTCTCACTGGCTTCCCTGCTTTCGCCCAAACAACAGATGAATGGATCAGATCGGAGAAGCTTCTATCCACACCTTCATCGACGTGACTAGACTATATGGCAGCACAGTCAAGCAACACATGAGGTGGTAGTCCCACCGAGGATCGGCTCCATTCATAACTAAAGCAGGACGTCTTGCAACCATACACTTCAACCAGTTTCACGTCGTCATACACTTCTGCTCTACCATTTCCCAAATGCCTGACAACAGCTACATCAGACAAAGAACAATGTCGATTACTGGAAGAAAAAGTAGAACTAAATACATGGACCGGTACGGTTCACATGTACAATCACCAAAAAACCGTAGCCAATAGAGCAGCATGCTGTAGGCGAAACGGAGAGAAATTTACGACCCATTAATCGCCAAATCACGTTCAGCAAGGAGTTTTACTTGCGGAGACTCACATCACACTGATGTAAGAGTACAGAATGATTTGCAACTCTCGAAGGAAGAATTGCTTCATATTGAGAGGCCGGGGGGGATAGAGACAGTTGCTACAGAGGCTTCCGCGCATTCACGATTCGACGGCGGAGCGTCGCTCATGAGACCTGGAGATGGATTGCTCGATTTGCTGCACTCGCAACGGTACCGACACTCGGCTCTCACCGACTGATTCTCCTTCAGCCATTGCGTGCCACGTGGATATGGATGAAAACTTTGTACTCAGCTAGCGTTGGCTTCGTTCCCACTGGATCTGTGCATTGGGAACGGCGTAATCTGAGTGCTTTGCTCTTTTTCATTTACAGTTTATTACCACTATGAAAATTGGAGTGGAGGTAAAAACTATTTAAGTAATACAATGAGTGTATGGAAATGATTAGTTTAAAGAATTGTTTATGATTTTTTAATGAATGCTCAAACTTCTGAACCCACTGTTACACCCTAAAGCAGATTTACAGTTTTATTTTGCCTTCAATGATTTTCCAAAAAGATTCGTTTAGTTTTCTTTTTCTTTTTTGTGGACGTATGTTTTATGCAAAGTAAGATACATATTTTTAAGAAATTATATTCATAATTATTAATTTTACATCTTTAACAGCTATTTGTAATCTTTGATGTAGTTTTTTTTAATAACTTAATATAATACAGAGTCAACCTCAATTGTTACAAATTTAGGAAATGTCTAAACAACTTGTGACTTTTGTAAAGTTTTAACTAATGAAGTGATTAATAATCAATAAATAAATAAATACAAAAATCAATAAAAATGGATTTTAAATTTTTTTCATCTACCAAGACAATAATTTTAAAAAAATAATAATATGTATAATGAATTTAATGAATTTATTTAGAATCTTAAAAAAACATAATAAAAATAAGAATATAATTTTTAGTTTTAATTTTAGTGTATTTATTTTTCTTTAAAAATCATAATACAATATTGTATAATTTTAGTGTATTTATTTTTCTTTAAAAATCATTATACAATAGTTTATTATATATTTTAAAATACTTTTAAAAATATGACATCAAAAAAATAGCCATATTTTATATAAGATATAATTAAATCTATTAATAAATGCATATGTTATGTGAGTAATTTAGCCAATATTTCAACAAAAAATTATTCTAATATAATAGCATTTTAAGATTATTTTAAACAAATTTATTTTTTTTAATTTTTAAAATAATTTTTATAAATGAATTATATACAAGTTAATATTTGGTTTTTAACCTTGTTTACAATCATGTATATAGAAAAAAAAATGATATGATTTATTTACAAAAAGTGTCTATATATCTTTATATTTATTAGTGCATATGCAGGAAGAAAAGAAGGATGTTTAGGTGTAATACAATAGATTTGGTTAAGTCCACTATTTGCAATATGTATGCTCTATTTAAATATGCAACAATTAAAAAAAAATGTTCAATATGTGTATTAACTTGTAATATTTTTAACAAGAAAATAATCACAAATAAGTAATTTTATTTTATTCAAAGAATAAAAATTTGATTTTTTAAAAATTGATAAATCAATATAATAGTTTTTTAAATTTGTTAAAGAGGGTCAACTTGCTGTCAAACCTCAGTTGCAAAGTTATCCAATTCAAACATGTTAAATAGAGTTTATTAAAACTTTATTTGTTAGACCTACATTTTCTTGGCCAATATATTTTTGAATTTTGATTTTACTTGGCCAATACATTTTTAAAATTTAAAGATACATTTGAAGTAAAATACAATATTTTATTCAAGTGCCAATTTTGTAGTTGTGCAATTAAACTTAAAGAATATCCACAACAGCTATTTGATTTTATTTTCATTTCATTGAAAAAATTATTTTTGTTTCAAGATCTTATTGACTGTAATAGCTTTACCAATACTAAAAGATTTTGTAAAAAAATAATTGAAATTAAAAATGTACAAGATTTTACTCTAATTTTTTTTAAAATAGCTAAAAATCTTATTTAGTGTTTAAAGAACATGTAGAATATATTCAAATCTTTAGTAGAAATGATTATATTAAAAGAAAAGACAACCACATAAGTTCTTTATTCAAATTAGTAATTGTAATTTTTTAGATAAAATAAATATATAAAAATAAGATTCAATAAGTTAGAATATTTGGTACATTAATGTTGCTACATTATTAAGAAATAGACATAAAAGCTAACACCAAAAGATACCTAAATTTCATTATAATCTTTTATTTGAACTACTTTTTAAAAAAATCTAATCTAAATTTGTTGTTCATAAACTTGTGATTTTTTTTGATAGGCTTGTTAGAATTTATATGTCAATGTAGAACAAATTATCATCATAAGATTATTATATGGATATCATGATTAATCTACTTTTTGTAAAAATATTTCAGTAAAAAGAGGTAATATCTCAAACAGAAATTATAAAAATCTTCTTAAGATGTAAATTTTAAATTAACTTCAGATATAAATTTTAAAATTATATTATATAGAGTGTAATGAATGAATTTATTTTTTGAAAATAATTTTTAGCACATAAGATTAAAATCATCTTTGATCTTTATAATTCTCTTCTTAAATCTTATTAATCTTATAATTGAAAAACTTTCTATGCCTAAATATATCCATTGACTATGCCATTTTATTTTAAAATATTATGTTTTATTAACATTCCTTTATCGTTTTGTACAATCTCATGTTACTTACTATTTTTTCAATTTTAAATTTTTTTATTAAACTATGTTGGTTATGATTTTAAGATGTAAAGCACACATGCTAAACTTTTACAATTTTAATTTTATAAATAAAAATTTACTAGAAATATATTCTAAAATGAATCCAAATAAATAACCATAATTTTCTAAACCACAATGACACCAAAATACCAAGTAAAATCTTTAAAAAATTAACACAACGATTATCCAAAAAAAGAATAAATGCATGATGTGTTTACATGCCAACTTTTGGATGTATAATTGGATGTACGATCACAATTTTCGGTGGATAGAGAGATGGATGTACTCTTGTTCTTCGGATGTACGGCAAAACGTACGAACGCACTTTAAGATGAATGAAGTTATGGTTGAATGAACAACCGCTGGTTCGGATGTAGGGGTGAATGGATGGAATACCGCGTCGGAGGACGGCGACAGTGCCGCAAAGCTAGAGTCGCAGAGCGTAGCAGAGCCTGAGCGAGCTTGCGGTGACGACACGGGAGGATTGGCGTAGCAGTTGACATACGCCTAGTCTCCCTGGAAGACTCCTGTCGTCTAGAGACTACTGTCGCAACGCAAACCTTCGTAGAGAGCTGGATTGTATGGACCTCTTTTATCGGATTCTTTCAGCCCCCCTTGACAGACAGGTATTTGTCGTTGTCTACGACGAGGGTGTACCTAAAGGCTTGCCCCTCCACCATGACCTCGCCTTTCGGTACAATCGCACTTCAACTATCAGACTTGCTAGTACAGTCATTTTTGGTTGTCGATAACGCCTATCGATAACACCAACCTTTGTCCCAACACCTCGTCTAATCAGACCTTCATTTTTACCTCCAGTTCTCGCCATTCCTGAATCTGCGGTGAAGTCGACTGAATCTAGTGTGGACGAGTGGATCTCGTAGAAGTCAGGACCACTGTAGCGTGTTGCAGAGAAAGCATGGTGTTTGTGTTTACAAGCGCCTTTGAGCGAATTTCGCGTTTGTTACGACATTTTTGGGGTTTACAGGAGGGTCTACTTACTAGCGGAGAAAATATGTGACCGCATCTGATCGTCTAAGCTGTACTTTCTCTAAATCTGGGTGCGTTTCCAGAATCGAGGAGGGTTGGCGAGTGTCGATGTTTCAGTTTCCACTTCAAGGTGTTCGTGTTCTAGGCATTGGTTGGTTTAGGTGACGGTTTTTAGCTCATCTTTTGCTGCATGGTAGTGGAGATGTACGTCAACACATGCATCAGAGCTTCCCTTTGTTCAATCGTGGCTGGATTCTTTAGTATCGTGTATTGCAGTAGGCATTAGTAGCTCAGTGCTCGAACCAGTTCATTTTTGTCCATATCTTGGATCGACCATGGTGAAATCGAAGTGGATCAACGTTGTTTTAGGGAAAATGTTGCATTCGTCACGTTGTAAGGGCCAAGTATCTCCACAAAACTCCAGACGAATAAGATTCATAGCTTCCGCATTCTCCTGCAATCGATCGTTGCGTTCCTGGTGCTGCTCGCACCACTCCTGGGAGAGAGTCAGCGACTCAAATCACGATAGCGAAGACGACTGCTGGTCTAGTTCGATGCATGATGTTCCCGGAGGATGTCTACCCGTGTATGTAGGCAAGGAGCGGAGGCGCTTTGTCATCCCGATGTCTTACCTTAGCGACAGCGTCTTCCGAGCACTGTTAGCGAAGTCTGAGGAAGAGTATGGTTTGAAATGCGAAGGTGGGCTGCGAATTGCATGCCCTCCTGATGTGTTTGAGCATTTTTTGTGGTGGCTCGAAGGGGAGAATACCCACTGCTCGGAAGAAATGAAACACCTTTGTTCAGGCCCCTCCAGGCAGGTTTGACCCATAGGTAAATTTGAAGCAAATGCCTTTTTTCCGCTACTTGGACAATCATATTGACATATTCTTTCTGGGTTGGAATTCGGGCGGCGCGTAGCTCATGCCAGAAAACCATGGCTGCGTTGAAACAAAGATAGCATACAAATTTAACTTGGTATGTGCAAGTAGAAAGTCCAACCTTAGCTTGGCGAGATTGTAGAGTGTACATACAATCCTATAATCAGTTTCTTAGCTTTTCCTCGTTCTTGCGGGATGAGATTTTAGTAGTAGCAACGGAGTGGGGTTTGGCACTAATCGTAAGTTGGTCCTCAATGTTTTCTCTTTTTAGAAAATGGATGTCAACAAAAGTGCCTTCCATTTGAGAAGGCCATGGCCGTCACATTTTGCCCTTCATCATCCTCAATCTCAACACCTGTCTTGAACATTCTCATTCGGAATATTGCGGGCGAAACACCTCCGATCCGGGAGACAATGGCCATTTCTGAGAAGGATTCTTTGAGAATTTTGTGTCAAATCCAGCCAGTTATCCCTGAACCGACCAGGATACCGCAGATGGGATCGCTGAGCACCCCATATCATAGCTCGAGATTGTAATTATCTTTTTGTGTAAATAGTATCCTAAATGTTAATTGGAATGATTTGTTCGGTTCGGTTCGGTTCGGTTTGGTTATACTTATAGTACCATGTGCGGTTTAGTCGACAGTGATGTTACTAGTAATGAAATTCGTGTTACACCAAAATTTTGAGTATGTCTTGTCCAATTAATGAATATTCTTTTTTTTCGGGAATCATAGCTTGAATCAATGACTCAACAGAATGTGGGTAGAATCCAGTCGCAAACTTGTCCCCAAGATTACCATAAAAATTGGCAAGCAGTAACTTTGCGTTTAGAATTCTTTGTACTTAAGCTAGTCTATCTCCAGACTTCGCTATCTCTGGAGCCATCGATTCATGTCATCAAGATGACGGTCGGATTTCATATTTATAACACCAAATCAACCAAGTGGAGGGCACCAGAGTTCAACCATGTCCTCGACCACCAAAACATTATTTTTATTTTAAAGACGATAATAAGTGTGTAGTTCAATTATGATCACTGCACCTGCGAATTCCTGGATTATTCCATCGCAAATAAGAAAAAAACACAAGTTATGCCTCCTCAAACACTTCAGAAAAAAACCCCTCGCAGCTCATGACTGCAGTGGATATAAACGAGAAATTTGTATGGTGTTGAAAGGAATGGCAAAGAATCATCCATGGCACATCAAGCGACGAACAAGTGACGCAGTCAAGCGTACGGCGTTCAGTTAGGAGGACCTGCCCACCCAGCTCTACGAGTCTACGAGGAAGAATGGGTGACGCCTTTCGTCTAAGGTTGGATTTGTGTGCCCCATCACACTTATTTTCAACAAAATTAGAAACTTAACAAGAGTCTTTATCGCTGCAAGCGTATCTCTGTGGACTATATCAGAACAACGGTCTAGAAAGCACAATCTTTTCTATAATGCTTGCGACGACCTCGCGATCGCTGGCAACGGAAACATGGTCGCAGCTGCAGAAAAACTGCAGCTTCACGCCTATTTATCTTAGAACTGTGAGGGATGAGTATTCTGGTCCAGCATACAGGCAGTGACCAAAGAATGGCACTTTTTTAACGAAGAGACTGCTCTTCAGATCATGCGTTGAATGGAGTTGATTTTTCCGAACAGTCTATCACAAAGAATTCAGCACAATTGAATTTAAGTAAACTTGTAAAGGTTCAGTCCATCATGCGGACTGCTCAAGACATTTTCCCCATATCCTCTGTGAAAGTACTTTCCCGCTTCGAATCAATAGTGGATATTCGAGCACTTTTATTTTTAGGGACTGGTCGAGCGTACAATTGAGACCATCTCAAGAAATGACATCAGATTCCAGCCACATTATGGAAGCGAAAACACGACATTAATCGCTTTTGGGCCGCAGTGAGGTCCCATTCTGAGTCATTCGCTGTGAATTCTGAAAGTGAAGCTCGGAGCACCAGAAGTGTGGATTGACCCACAATTGACACAAATCATCCTCGCCAGTGATTCTTTTTTCATTCTGTTTCATCAGCAGCAAATATGCGGGATGTATTTCTCATGAAATTGGATGAAATTGAATTTTGCAACGTGTTTGTTACAACCTCTAGAATCGAGAAACAAAACATTTTTTGGAAATTCAATTGAATTTTGATCGAGTTTGACCTTTCTCAGCGGGGAAGTAGCTGAAGGCAATGTCCCTGTCTACTGAAGAAGCTTACATGCCTGAAAGCACACAAGCCGGACAATATGTACCTCCGAAGTACCAAACCCGGACTAAGTACAGTACCATTTTTCAGACAGTTCGTCAGATCACAAGGGCCCTTCACGTGCAAATGTATTTCAACTTCAACTGGATATTGGATCTCTTTCCTCACATGCAACGGATAAGATCGATGGACACAGACAGAGTCACCAAGTCACCTGAGCCAATCAATTCATCCTATCCCACCATGTAATTGCAAAGCGGAAACCCACCATATCAATGGCGCCCATCATAGTGAGACACAACTCAATACAACCAATTACCAGGTTTATGGAAAACCCAGTGAGAGCCACGCGTCTACAACAATAAAACTAAACCAACCGTGAAACAATCAAATTTCCCTACACGGCGAGTAAGAAACGCCACATGAACGTTTTAGCAGCATGCATGAACTTTCAAGTAGCGGTGTCAGGGATAACATGGGCGCGACATCGACCTGAACAAGCTCCCATCCACGTGTCAAACCGTTCACCGAAATGGGCGGGTGTTACCTGGTCAGTAAGCCCTGGACGAGAAAGCGGTCTTGAAAAGCAGGAGGACCGTCCTGAGTGAAGCCTAGGGTATAGAACGAAACGTGACCAGGTGGGGTCCTGGTCTCAACCAAGTCCAACTCCTCTCGCACGGCCAGCCATCGCTCACTGTAAGGACGTACGGGAAAGGACGTGCTGCAGTGGGGTCCGCATTGACGGTACGTCTCGTGATTCATCATTCAACCCAGAAGCAGCTGGTGACGTGCCTGTCGCGAGCAGACCGCTTTACTTAACTCCCCACCCACCCTCTTCAGAAGGCCCAAGTCTAGGAACCTGACCGACCCACGGACTCTTCGCGGCACACGCCAAGGGACCCACTTCTTACACCGCACGGTTAACCCGCACGGTTTTCTCCTCACGGTTCACCCGATCTAAGCTGAACCTCCCTCAGTCTTAAACTCAAGTTTGCTGTTCGTCAAAGGTGGGACCAAAACGGATCAGGCAACTGAGGTGCGTTCTATTCTAGGGTGGGCGGTCCGGAATCTAGTGCGAGAGAGCAAAAAAATATATCCTCGGCGTAGACGCTGATGAACCGCTTAGATGCCAGGAGTCCCACTTTAGATTCTGTGCTGTACGCATCGTCCTGACTGCAGCTGCCTGGAACCAGATTGCGGTAGCCAAACCGCGTGGGGACGGACTGCACGGTGCCGTGGAGACTGTGGTCCAGTCGTTCAGTTGATCGATCAGCTTCGGTTCTTGCGATTGAATGCTTTCTGGGCAACGAGATTGTCTGTAAAGTGGCGCCACTAGTTTAGACTACACCGTACCTTTGTTTCGACGAGAAGGTATGCATCGAATGAGCCCTGCCTTGTGCTCGGCACGCTGCTTATGTCTGTTGCATAAGTGACACATTCCGACGACCATAATTCCCCTTTTCTATAATGATTTGCATCCTACTTCGGAGCGTGTGACGCTGTAGTTAATAGTATTAGAATCCGAAGCTGTCCATATGGATTAGTTAAATTCTGGGCCTAATGGAGGCACGTGGTTTGTGTTGTCGTCTTTTTATTGTTTCAACTCTTTGTTACCTCATCTTTTCGGAGGACTGGGGTTTAAATTTAGTCCGTGTTTTGATTC
Organism: Physcomitrellopsis africana; assembly: GCA_036785485.1. Taxonomy (NCBI): domain Eukaryota; kingdom Viridiplantae; phylum Streptophyta; class Bryopsida; order Funariales; family Funariaceae; genus Physcomitrellopsis; species Physcomitrellopsis africana. Next base: position 198,613 of record JAWRVF010000481.1, on the reverse strand, counting down.
TGCACCAAGTGCCTGAATTCATGTCCACAAGATTGACTCATTGGTGTACAGACAGTTGCAAAAAGGTTTTCTATTCATGAGACTGATCAGTTCAGTTTTTGATATTTTGTACTGAAATATTTGTAATTGAGATAGATAGCTACCTCTACATTTCTAGCACTGTAATTAGTAAATAATTGGTGTTTTACCTACTGAAGTTTTTTAGCGGTAAAAGTATATTGTGATGGGTTTGCAGTATTACCTTGGTTTGGAATATACATCAAAAACTTTTTAAATCTAACTGATTTAAATATGTCCTATTTCGAAATATGATTAAAAAATGAATCGAACACCTTAACTAAATTTTTTTGAAGTCGGAGAATTATTGCATGAGTCAGTTATTAAAATGTAAAAACATTACTACAGGTGTGCAATAATTTATCCAATCATTGTTCAACTGGTTATATTTTAAAAGATTTTTATTGATTTTACATTTAAAAAAAAAATCATATTTAAAAAACCAAGGAAAAAAATTTGTTTGTCACCTAATCTTAGCTTCTATCCACCAACTTAGGTGCAGTGCTTCAAAATGTTAATAAAAAAAAATCTATGGTTTTTAGCTTTATGAGTGCCATTGCAATTTATGTTTTAGAGAATAAAGTTTCCAAGTATATTAAATTCTTTCATGATTAAACTTATTTATAGATTTTTGTTACAAACTTGTAGTTTTAAGTATTAAAACACATACACCTTGGCCAATATTGCACTAACTATCCATCCTTCTCATCCATCTGGTAAGCCAACACATAGATATGCAAAATAAGAAATGAGAAGTATCATCCATCCAAACCAAGACATCGGATATAATTCATTCATCCACAATGTTCAACTTCCTAAAGTGCGTGCAAAGTCATTCAAAAGTTCCCTTGAACGCCCTCGACGTTCAACATCGTTTCTCATGTAATGAATGATTGGTCTCATCCGTCAGCCCGAAAAGTATCGTCAACAAGACTTCCAGAAATTTCATTCGTCCACCGCCACGCTTTCATGCTATATCGTTCCGTCAGGAAACACGGCTTCTAGTTCGGAAGCGTGGATCCCGCGCGCCTTCCAAATCGGAGCCTAGCAATACCATGAATTGCGTCGAAGCTGTTGTAGGAAACATATAGGATTCAAATTCGTAGAGCTCGCATCGTATTGACAACAGCGGTACGCCGAGCTAGAAGTTTACGGCGTTGCAAATAAGCCCCGCATTACGAAGTTCGACCTTGTGTTAACGACATCGCCAGCGTTCGCAGTCTGCGCTCGGCGCATACAGCAGCGCGAGGTGGGGGCTGGATTCAAGTTAGTGTGGATAGTGTCGTTGTGATTTGATGGTTAGTGGAGAATTCAGCAGTTCTAGCGGACGCAAATGAGGATCGGGGTGTCAGAGAAGATGCACAAGGCGTTGCAGAGGCTGCACCTGCATGGCGTCGGCGGTGGGAATTCGCTCTACCAAAACGTGCACAGCGATGCGAAGGTCGATAGCGGAGATCGGGTGCCCGAAGACGTGCCGGCTGGATTCTTGGTTGTGTATGTGGGCGATGAGCGGCGCCGGTTTGTGATCAGAGCCAAGACCTTGAACCACGCTGTGTTTCGCGTGCTGCTGGAGAAGTCGGCCGCGGAGTTTGGTTACAAGCATGACGGAGGGCTGATTATTGCTTGTGACGTGGCCTTCTTCGAGCACCTGCTGTGGCTCATTGAGACAAAGAATCCTTCTCTTTGCAGGGTGGAATTGCGGCATTACTGGGCTTTTACGCCTGATTACACTACTTATCACGTAGTGGATTGATTGGATCAGAGGTTAGGGAATGCCGCGGAGTTGGAAGCTTGGTCATCATCTGCACCTTTGGCTGGTCAGTGCAACGAGTGTAGTGCAAAGTGGTGCCGGGATCAATTAAGTATGCTGGAGTGGAGGATTTGACACAACAGCCGATTTTGGTGTTTTTTGTCTAACGCTGATACGCAGCTAGGATTTTTTTTGTTCCGATATTGGGGCAGCATTTTTTTTGTGCATAACACCTTTTTGTTAGAAGGCTTGGCCAATCATCCTTCAGGTCTCAGCATGCGATTGACTTCCTTGTAGCTAAGTGTCATTGTTACCATTCTGTTAGAGTAGCCGACACTGGCACGGTGAGCATGTCGGGAGCTTGTCCATTACTTATTATTAATCATTTAGACCATGTTTAGTCCTTTCAGCTTAACTCGTAGTTTCTTGGCTTAGCAGTTTGGAACAGTATAACGTGGTTTAGCATTCTCGGCTAACAGAATTTTCAAAAATGTAGGACTCGGGTTTAGCCTATTACCCGCAGCTATGGTATTTCCCATGCGGTCGGTAAAGAGCTGGTATCTTGGTCGGTGTTGCTCGTCCATCCAAAGAGTATGAGATGTTTCGCGCTGTGGCCGGAGCACTGAATGACAAGTCAGAGGATTTGTCTACAATTGTGCACGATTTATGAACACAGGCTGTATTATTTAAAAAGCTTTTCATTTTTCAGAAGTTGACTACTGACTCACATGGGACGTTGTCGTTTTCATGTTACCCTTGTTGCAAAAGCAATTAATTCTTACCAGCCTTCCTGCAGAATACTTCTGTTGTTCTATGGCGCTATTGATGCCGCATACTGTATGGCGAATTCGCTTGCTTTCTCCTTGCTTTTCCCGAATGGTTGCACATCACCAACCTTTTGAGTATATCTGAATAGTGTAGAAGTTTGTAAGTATCAATTGCGTCGCTTCTGGAATAGATATGCAACCATGACTGAACCTGGACATTCTCTGTAGCTGAATTATGAACCACTATAATGCAGGCCCAAAAGTTTGTAACTCTCTGGATTCCGTTGTTATGCACTTCCCGATAGAACATTTGGCCAAAAGAACCCCAGGAGCGTAACTACACTGGATTGAGTGTGCTTGGTGGTGGTGGTGAAGTTACCGTCACCACTATAATAGCACTCTTTTCTTCACCAACTTTAGAACACATTATTTCGAACACATTAAAGCACCCGTACCTTGAACTGTGTGATTCCGGGATACAATACAATTGTGCGTCGAGTACAGCTGACAGTTGAGCTATCCTATCTTGTTTTTACCGTTGTCGCAACAATTCCGTGTAGGGCTAATTGCCTACAGTTTTAAGTCATAATAAAGTTTGGACAGGATCATCATGTTCATGGCATTATTACATCGCAGCACACTTACATGCCAAGTTTCGGTTAACTCACCACAATGAAGACCACAAAAGCATAGAGTCCCACATACGTTTCAGATCATAGAGCCTGCAGCCCATGCAAACACCCAATTCTCTTAACAAGGTCTTCGAGGTTCAACCAAAAGAGAACATGAAATCTGTGCACTAGTTCGAACTTCACCATCTTGACTACAACAAAACTTGAAGACTGAGGTAGAGGGGCTGGACTCTCGGATCAGGCATATTGTCCACATCCTACTAGCTTGATGTTGGAGTTATTAACCCAGCTATTTACGTTATGGGAGGTGCTGTCCCCATAAATACGTCTTATCGTTCATGTGAGCAGCACAGTCTCCTTCCAGCCCTATACTAATCACACAACTTCAAGACTAGCACGGTTAAAATCCTACAGATGTAACCACACCAACTGCTTGTCAATGATTTGTGGAACCAGAATGAGCACCCAATATTCTCGACATCAAAGTATGGCATAGTCAGTGAAGCTTTCAATTCTACCTTATCTCTGCTCTTTCCACTGTGAGCTCTACAGTGAACAATGATGTTGTTCACCTTGAGACCTGGGACCACCATGAAGTCTACAACTGAACAAGATGAGTTGCTTCGTCATCGCTCTCGAAGCAACAGCAGTGCATGACTGGGCTTATCATCTGCACCATATATATCTCTGTTTTGTTTGTTTTGTTTGTTTTTTTTTTGTTTTTTCTGTACAAAATTGTATGCAATGGCTATCTACCAATGTCTACTATTTCAGTACAAATCTCAAAATTGTTAGAGGTACAAGTTAATAACTAAAGAAACAAAATAAAAACAAAAGATCAAATAGCAGAATCAAAACTTGAATACGTTGAAACAAAACATGATGTTAAGAAGAGTATGTCAAAATACAAAAAGGGTTGTAAGCCGCAAAATAAACACGACCAAAATATGAGTTGATGGATGTAAAAATAATCTCAATCATTTTTTCTATTTTTATTTGCAAGATTGTAAATTAATCAAATCTTTTAAATACTTGTCTTTTCAGCTGTCAGAAGGCTTATTTCAATAAATTTTATGAATGCATATTTTTTGTACATTCATAATTTTGATTATATTTACAAAACACTTCTTTAAAAAATCATAATTTTTAATTTAAAAAAAAGTATATCTTAAGTAATATATATATATATATATATATATATATATATATTCTAAAATATTATCATAAATGTTTCTGCACATCATTTTAAATATAACTTCTCATAAAAATTTCAATTAATTTTTATTATTTTATAGTTTAAAATTTCAAACACTTATATACAAAAAATGATTCTAAATGTGTTTATTTATTTATTTAATTTGTCTTTGAATATTATATATCACAATATTTTATAATTTACAGGTTACTTTAATGAAAGGAATGATGGAATGTTTTTCTTCCAAATTATAAAATTAAAAATATATATAAATGAATGTTTTTTTGCAAATATTATGGCTATCCATATTCTCAAAATACCTTACAGATTTAACTTCAAGCAGAATCGTGAATTTAACTTTGATACCCAAACAGTATTGACAGATTTTATCTTTGTATGTTTTAACATCGTACCCAAATTCAATTCTTAATTAAACTAAGATTGTAATTTATGATGACATTGAGTATATTTTTATTGTTTCTTTTAGGTTGATGTAATTGGAATTCAATCTCATCATAATATATATATATATATATATATATTTTCATTGGCTAGATTTGCAAAATACTAAATCCAGCTTTAAAATTTTGATTGCCAAAAAATTGTCTAAATATCTTGTTCGTGGTTTATTCAAGACTTATGTTTTCTTACTTCTTGCTTCAACTGGAATGATAGTTATGGAAGATGAATGTGTGATTGCTGTTCACATAAAAGTGGCAAACAAGAAAAACTTGGTAATGTAACAATCTACACAATATTGTTGTGCTTATTGTTTTGTACAATTTCTGTTACATAAATTTTTAAATTTTATTATTATTGATGAATAGAGTAGAGTTTCGATTGATAATTTTGTAGGCAAAGATGACGACAGGTGTTTCTTGACCTGGGCTTTAGCTTTAGTAGGTACACCAAAGAGCATCACAAGGTTGCATATCTCAAATAAGTACAAACCTCAAAATTTTCATTGCTTGGAGGTGAAATATATAGAATCAATTGTGAGAGATCTTGTTTTGCCTGCAGATCTACTTTATTCCACTTCAGATATTGCTAATTTAATAGATTATGTAAGCCACGGATATTTAAACTTTAACACATTCCTCAATACGAGTTGTATTACATGATCTCGCTGAATCAATACTTAAAAGCTGAGAAACATAAAACTGTGTACCATCCTTAACTTGACCACCACAAATTTTAACTTTTTGTTTCTGGGGAGAAGCATCTTGGTGAGCTTAACAAGTTCAAGCTTTCCAGACTCATCAGATATCTCTGACATCCTTGGGTTACAACTCAGTGCTTATGACAGTAGAGAGCTGTCTCTGTCTTTAGATTTAGTACTTTGTAATGGAGTGTAGAGGAATAAAGTTAAGATCTGCAGAAGTTGGGTTTATGATAAATATAAATATAAATATATATAGGCAGATCAAGGGTTTTGTGAGTTTTACAGTGATTTGCAACGTTGTGTTTAGTGTGTTGTGGGAAGAAGTATCAGAACAATGTCCGATCAACAAAGAATAGTGCCTGTGCAATTTGTGCAGGGTGCAACTTTTTGAAGAAGTCAGGCGTCACCAATTTTGCTGCAAATTGGATGGTCGGTGAAGATGCAGATGAGGAGAAGATGATCTGCATGTTGCGCCGGAAATCTCACATTCCTGAAGTTTGCACTCTACAACAAGACATACTGGGTCTGAATTGCCTTCCTGTGAAGAGCCTTCAGAGCCTAGAAGGCTAATCTCAAATTGAGGAACCATTAGCACCTCCGATTGATGTCAGATGTGTCTGCACTGACCCAGCGAGAAGACTTTGATGCCAGGTTGACGAAGATTGAGCAGAAACTTAATGTGGATAGGTGGCTGAATCTGCAGCGATTCGCTTGCAAAAAATCCCGCAAAGTTACTAACACTGCCAAGTCTGCACCATCTGCTGAACTTTATACTTGTGAACATATTGCGATGCAATGAGCTGAAGTTCAATGCACATATACGTACATGGTGGTTTGCTTAAACCTTGTTATGTAAGGAGGAATGACTATGAATCTTACAATCGAATGGGGTTAGAGTGAGCTCTGCTGAGCGAGCGTGTGTTCAACTTCCTTAAACTCAGAAGAAAACAAGCATAAGGAGGAGAAGGTGCGATGGAATCTGAGACTCTCCTCAATTCTCACCCATGTGCTCCTATAAGCAAGGACACTCATGAATGAAAAAGCTAATTCCTATGAATGTTTTCAGTCCCTACTAACCCCTGCTTGATTTTGTTTAGCCATTGATCAGATCAGCTTTGGAAGGTGTTGGTGTAAAAAGTTAACCAGTTTTTGGAATTGTGATTTCTATGCAGTTGCGGCTGTTGCAATTTTCACTTTCAAAGACGGCACTGAAGGAGATCCAACCTTCAATCACTCCAATCTTGCGAACAATAGAATCAGGAGTTTGGTTAGTGTTTAGTTCACAACTTTCTCTTGTCAACTTCATTCTCGGCTTGTTCAAAGAGAAATGTGCAACGTTGTTCAAAGAAAAACGCACGTTCCACTCGTCAAAATCTTACATCACACCGACGGTAATCCAATAGAGGTCACAAACTGATATTATGGAAGGTGAACCCAACTTCTAAGTTTAAGAAACCCTATTAGCAACCAGTATTGTGTAAATTTAATACAGCGATAACAAGGGGACGAATCGATATCCTCTTCCTCTCTTCATCAGGATCGAGTGCATAAGCTACACATCACATGTTTGAATCATCTTTTAAATTTGTTAATGCTTTCTAACCAGGATTTGCGTTGGAGTGAGCATAGTTTTGAGGTTTGACTGGCAGGATGGAACTCTCACACTCCGTTTGCTCAAGTGTTCAAATAGAATCAGTTCAAAGAGAGTTTGCTCGCTAAAGTTCATGCCACACGGATCCTCCAGAATGGACACGAATTTACGTAACCCTCAAACATGGAGCCAATTCTTGGGAACCTCAAGCGAAAGCTTCTCAGTAAGCGCTAAAGATGTACCTCACTCAGAATCTAGAATCTGTTTCCCTTGATAGGCGTCCATTTGTAACAGTTATCATTGCAAGTGTGCTTTCCTTGTCCAGATTCCACAAGCCCTAGACCAACCTCGGCTCACACTTTCGACAGCATCTCAGGCTTTTGATCTGCGGCAGCAACATAAGTTATTATTCAGATATAGTGGGCATTTCCTGGATGCATTCTACTTTCTCATCCTGGAGCATTCAGGAGGCTTCTGCAACTGAAAACGTGAGTAATTGCATTTCGTTTAGTTTTTCCAAGTCATGGCGAGAGATTAGCAGTGCATAGGTTAGCGGCAAGGAGACGAGCCTTGTCACACTGCCATAGCCCCATATTCCTAACATGTTTTCCACGTGGTTTGAGTTTTATTCAACGATTCCATCACTACACAAAATGTGTTCACACGCGCTTGCTACATCGTAGCCTGGTGGTGGGTTGTAAAGATACAAAAAGGAGGAGGAATCTGAGGGACAAAAAGCCAGAGAGTAGTACGAAACAAGAGAATTAAACAACTGCATCGTTTTGCAGGGCATGACATCTGGCAATCGAAGCAAATGAACTGCTCACACGAACACGGATACTCACAGTCAAGGAGGCCCACGCCCCCTCCTGCTGCAAATCTCAAGCTTCTCCGCAAACGAACCTTGTCTTAATCTCCTCTTTTGAGTCAAAAAAGAGTTCGGAGACCAGGAACCTGCATGACGGTGGCGTAATACAATCCATTTGAGGATCAGATCACAGCGTCACGTGGAAGTAAAAGTTCTTGCTCTTGAGAATTTTCTTACGTAATTGACTGATGAAATAAGATATTTAAGCAGTGCAACATAAACCTATCAGGGCAGCAGTATTTCGTCGAACAATAATTTTGCATGTCAGGAAGATAATCTTTAAGAAGGTGCTTGAAATGAGAAAGTGACCCAAGAGAGACAGCTACCGGTACCCAAAGCACAATATCTGACAATTCCCAGATTCACCGCAACCATATTGCGTATGATCTCTGGACAATGACAAGCAAGCTGCCCACAACCAAAATGACATTCACACTTTTCTGTGCAAGTCGACATGACAGGCTGCGAGAAGATTCAATAGAAAGTCTAAGTTTCCACCGCAGTTTGAGATTCTCTGTGAGCGGCTGTAGTGATGGTGAAGAATCTGCAGATGGTGATGAAGCCGCATTGTTACTTTGCGTGTTGCTTCACCACGTGTATCCTGGCGCTGCTTGCAGCCTAGTTCGTGCTTCCATGGCGCTGAGGCACGCTTGTGCTTATAAGTGGCTTTTAGCAGCAATTTCACCCTCGTTAGCTTGGAGTTCACGAGCTTGCTGGCCAGCCAGCGGCCTGGATTAGCATATATCCTCATAAATGTACGATTGAACGTCTTATATGAAGAGCATTCTAATCGGGTATTCTGTTGTTTCCTCTTTCTTATTTCGGCTTTTTTGGGGGTTGTGCTGGTGGTTTGGGGGATTCTGGAGGGGCAAGGAAGGACGGGTAAGCACAACTCTGGGACATTAGGTCTCGGTATAATCGTTGTTTAGCAGGTGGCTGTGATTGATCGATTACTTGGTTGAGGTTTTAGAGTAATCTGTGACTATATTTGAAAAAAATTTGGGTGTTTGGAGGTTGTTTTCTGCAAGATAGTGAGCAGTGAGAGTAGTAAGATGTGGTTTTCCGTCATCAGCAGATGCGGATGGGTTAATGAAGCATTGGAGCTCGTACAGATTCTGGGGATTAAAATGTTACACCGGAAAATTTAGTTTTAAGTGAAACGGCCCCTCTGCTGTACAATCGATGAGATTGTTGCGAAATGCGCACGGGTTGAGCCAATATGGCAGCTTGTGTGCTCCATAATCTGCGATCAGGTTAAGCTGAGTGTCATCATGCAAATATGTAAATTAGCAGGAAACTATAAAAATTGTGAACCCCGTGTTTTTTTCGGTTTCTGATTTTTAGAACCCAAGTTCTGTGTCATAATTGCGGCACTGACGTCACAGTAAGGAATGTCGTAGCATAGCGCACAACAGATCAGGTATTCAAGACCCCCGGGTCTCCTGTATGTAACCTGGCGACCACGGCTATCCTCAGAGAACTAACTGAGTGTGGGGAGACCGACATTCTCAGAAGTCGACTAACGAGGGTTTTGTTTTCGCAATCGTGCAGAATAAAGGTCAAGTTTGAAACGAAGATTTGAAGTTTCGACGGCGCCTGTTATTCGTTCACTGCCCAAGGCACCAAGTTCTAGTGGCATGGACGGGGACCATGTCATTCTTGGGCTCACTGGAAACGCCAAGCTTGGGCAGACAGATGACAATGCTCTTGGGCATGTTGATAAGGGTAGAGCTGGTTTTGACGGCGTGGAGAAGCCTATTCATGATCCCAACTTGTATGATGACGACGGAAAACCTCGTCGCAAAGGTCTCTCCTCCTTTTTTTATGCTCTTCTCCTTCTCAAGAGCTTTCTTTTCGAAAATAGGTCGAAAGTGAATTAAGAACGTTAGGCTGAACGTGACTTGGAATTGATAGTATCAATATTTTCTGTTAGACAGGGGCTCCAGCTCTCGAAGCAAATATTTGTTGGCTTTTTAGATTGGGGTGGATAATAGCTCAAAGAGGCCTTCAACGAGTTTAGAACTCTCGTGGGATGGGATCGTCTAATTGCTACCTAATCCAGTGGCGTACTTTAAAAATACTGCACAAGATGTGACTCTATTCAATGATACCCCATAGTTTTGGGGGATTCTGGCGGCATCATTAGTGGGTCTTCGATGATTTGAACGGTATGTACAAATATGCTACACTATTGCCACTGCAATAGTGTAGCATATTGAGGATAATTGGGGATTTTAATTTGCAACTTTGATGAGAGGAAGGTGACAGTAAAGGATCTCGAGAGCTGCAATAGCATTTAGATGTGTGTGGCTTGATTGGACTTGAGCACTGCGTGGAGTTTGTTGTGTTAGGCTTTACTATATTTGTTTAACGCAGTTGTGTTGGCACCAACAGGGACAGTCATTACTTCGGCAGCCCATATTATAACGGCTGTCATAGGTTCTGGTGTTTTGGCGTTGTCATGGAGCTTCGCACAAATGGGGTGGATTGCAGGACCGATTGTCCTTCTTTCTTTTGCTTGGTGTACCTACTACACCTCTCGACTCCTCGCTGATTGTTATCGGTCCCCCGACCCTATCCACGGGAAGCGTAACTACATATACATGGATGCTATCAAAGCTAATTTAGGTAATTTCGATGGGACCTATCTCACAGTCGCATATATTGAATAGAATCCTAGAGGTTATATTATCCTCTTGTTCTCCAGTGCTTTTCAGTTAGCATATTTTAAACGATGTTTACAATCTTGTGCGGGGACTGATTTTGGATGGATGCAGGGAGAAAGCAGCAGTTGGTTTGTGCTTGTGTTCAATATAGTAACCTTATTGGCACAAGTATTGGCTACACTATTGCCACTGCAACCAGTGCCAAGTAAGTGATTGAAAAGAAAAATATGTATTTGAATGATAGTATAAGCTTTATAACCACTCCGGAATATGTTTCTTTTTATTACCATATCTAGTTGGGCTTTATATCCATACAATTAGCCGAGGGGTTTGTGTTGTTGAGTGCTGAATGCTTATAAGTGACCTCCTTCACGGGTGACAAGTCTTCGACTGTATGTGTGCAAATGATTGTTGAATGTGTATTGGTAAGGGTGTGAATGTGGGTAACCAAAGATTTCTGTGAAGCTCTAGACAAGTACAAGCTGATACCAGATTATACTATGCCCTTTTCACACCGGATCCAAATGTAGTGGAGTCTTTGTTGTGGTCTGATGGGTTAATTGGTCTGCAACATGAAGCTTATTAAGGTACTTAAAAACCCCAGCGTTTGTGATGGTGCAGGGCAATTCAGCATCAGAATTGTATTCACGACAATGGACCTGACGATCCATGCCTTACGTCAACAACAGTTTACATTGCGATATTTGGAGTCATCCAGATAGTCTTTTCACAGATTCCAAATTTTGGCGAGCTTTGGTGGCTTTCTTACCTTGCTGCTGCTATGTCGTTCACATACTCCTTCATTGGATTGGGACTCGGTATCTCAAAAGCTGCAAGTGAGTGAAACCTCCTGTGTGCCTTGTTTTATGTTGGCTATTTTTACGAAGTTTGGTCCTTGTGAGGCGACTATGAAATGTCATCTTTCGTGCATCTGTCACCAAGATCACCTATATATTGTACGTGAAGTATTCACAATATCCTCTTCAAAGCTTAAATTTTAGAAACATGTCACTGTCTTTTTAGTAGCCAATTCCTACATTCAAAATTCTTTGTGTTCTTCGAGTTTATCCTTTCCTCACTCGCCATAACAATCTTCAAAATAAAGTCCACACGACAGAAACCACTTAAATTTAGTCCCAGCTTTTAAAAATTTGAGATGGTTGTAAGTGTATGCAATGTTATACTAGGACTATATGTTTGGGAAGCTATATTGCGGCAGAGACTGCGGAGTTCTTGTCACCTCAATAGTAACATGTGAAAACTGGATTTGCAGCGGGAGGGAATTCTCATGGAAGTTTGGGCGGTACATCCGTTTGCTATCCTTCAAATGGTGAAACATGCTTCACACGACCACAAAAGACGTGGAATGTGTTCACCGCTCTTGGAAATATGGCTTTCGCATACTCTTTCTCCATGATACTTATCGAGATTCAGGTTCAGTTAATGATGCTTCTTCCACATTTTTAACAGGTTCTGTTGTTTTGCTTGTGTGTCCGACAATGACCCGCCTGACGTCCCTATGTCCCCGCATAAGTAGCAGTCTAACCCCTTCAATACTGTCTTGTGTTTGTCATTTTCAGGACACAATAAAAAGTCCCCCTTCTGAATCTTCTCAGATGAAAAAGGCCACATTACTTGGAATCATAACTACGACATTTTTTTACATGTCGGTGGCCATAGCCGGGTACGCGGCATTTGGTGATGCTGCACCAGGGAATTTGCTCACTGGATTCAGTACTCCATATTGGCTTGTGGATTTTGCCAACACCTGCATTGTGATCCATCTTATCGGTGCCTACCAGGTACACCAATAAACATTTGATCTGTAATCTCTACGTTTTGGAATTTTATTCTATCTCTGCATGGTATCATGGTATTTTCTCCAGTCTCAACCTAGCCGTGTAGTAGAATTGCCTTTACCAATACAGCTCACTAATGCTTGCAATGACCCTAACTTAGTTTCTAAATTTGTTCTCTTTTCAATCTAGGTTTACACTCAACCTGTATATGCCTTCGTGGAGCGATGGTGTTCTCTACGATGGCCCAACAACTCATTTCTCAACCTGGAGTATAATGTTAGACTGCCCGGAAGGCGCAATTTCAGAGTGAACGCATTCCGCTTGATCTGGCGTACCCTTTACGTCATTATCACCACCATAATTTCAATGTTAATCCCATTTTTCAACTCTGTTTTGGGAATCCTTGGGGCCATTGGGTTCTGGCCATTGACAGTTTACTACCCAGTGGAGATGTACATTAGGCAAACGCACGTGCAGAGATGGAGCCGTAAGTTCCTGCTTCTCCACCTCCTCAGTTTTGTAACACTTTTGATATCAATTGCTGGACTGATTGGAGGTGTAGCTGGTATTATCCAAGAGCTTCAACATGTTGCACTTTTTGCTAAAACATAAGCCTATGGCATACTCGGCATCACATAAATTAGAATTTTACATTAGGGATAGATTTTAGTAGGAGATTGCAGACGAGAATTTTATTCAACCTGCTCGTGCTACTGTGTGATGGGTATTACAATGGCGGTTGAGGACAATTCAGCAAGGTACAACATTGTTCTAAAACCAGTGTGAGAAAGTTACTTGGTAAATGGTATTGACCAGTCACTTCCAAACCAAGGACAAACACTTTGTGCAATAATATTTAAGCCAGAAGCCCTTAAATGGGAACAATTCTTTCCAATTACACTCGCTAGTTTTTTTTCGAACCCTCACTAACTAATTGTCATGAAAAGCTAGGATTCAGGACGATGATATTTCTCATCAGACTCTGTATCAATGCAACCACAGAAGAAGATGTCATTTTGCACAATGAAACTTCGCATCTCCTCCACTATCCACACTAACATATCAACCACAATGCACAATTTTATCACCCACAGTCAATTGCTAGAAAAAATGGTAAAGAGCACCCATTAGTTAAAAATCTTCGGTAGACAACTTGGCATTGTACCAGTTTAGGTCAGAGTTCGCATAATTCCAAAGCCAAACTGAGCTTCAATCAAGGTTTAACACGATATCGCATGTTATTCCAATTCCCATTGTAGTGCGTTCATCACCATCAACACAAACCATACATTCTCGACACCCCAAGACAAAGAGGATCACCTCCCAACACAGCATTTGACAAGGGAAATGGATTTGGACGACGGCCACTCCAACGCAAAATTCAAATATCAGACTCAGGCTGCGCACTTCGATGAGCCTAATCCAATATTGCGGACCTAAAATTCTCAAATTCTCCACATCGTACACCTTGTGAATCTTCACAGGGGATGTGAGATTTCTACACATATGCTTCTAAGCAAAAAATTGTTCACCGCTATTCACAACCTCATACAGCTTCTGAGTGAAGCTCATTCAATTTTTAATGAATTTTTCAGTATTTGGCCATTGACAGTTTTCTACCTACAATGGACAAGTACTGAAAAATTGGCAACGCTCACATAGTGCGTCCCTGTGGTGTCTCTGTGAGATGGACAAAAGCTCCGAGAGTACGACTCGCTGCTTGAACGATTGCACCTACTCTCAGAGTGTGACCTCTGCTCGTTTGTGTCGAGTTGAGCATACGCCTTGCGATCTCTGTGGTCTTGGCGGCTACCGTATGATTTCTGGTACAAAGATACCTCAAATCTGTGCTGCCCGCCGTGATAGCTTTGCGAGAAGAATGTGGCACCGTTCTACACCCGCCTTAATTGCTGCAGGGCAAGTGCAGGCTCCAAGTAACCAGCGAAAGTCACCCTTTGATTGTACAGGTCACAAACTACGTCCTCGACGCCACGCAAAGCATAGAGAGCGCCTCGCACCTGATCTTCACATCGGGTGCAGCACATCGGCACCACCAAGTCGACAGCGACACATTCCCCTCGTCGACCACGGGGCAATTGGGCTGGTAAGCACATGTGTACAATCCCCGGCTTGTAGTGAGAGCGTGCCTGTGTACATGAATACCCTTGGATTGCCACCCACGATGAACCATGTACACAGGCTCTCACTGCAGAACAACCCATGCATCGACATCGCCATCGTGCAAACCAACTGTCAATCTCTACTGCAACACTGACCCGAAATGTTGTGATTTCTAGAAGTCAAGCAGACTTTTTGTAAGCTTCAGATTGTTCTCCAAGAGCAATTCTTACGAGCTCTTGAACGAAAGGATACCTCGTCACCGATGAGCAGAAAACAACGCAACTGCGAAGCTTAAAAAGAGATGGCAATGGAAATTGGGGGCGCGTCTGGGTGGTAAAGTCATAACGAAGTCACAGGGATGGGGGGAAATGGGGATCAGAGCTGGAACCTAGTTCCTGTAGATTGTGTCTGCCAGGAATTGTGCGTTGAATGCGGACGTTGTTTTTTCTATTTTCGCGTCACCGTTGGTGGTCAACGATCACGGAGCCGAAGTAGCACAGATCGAGGGGTTGTGCCACTTGCTCCGCACTGGTCCAAGAATTCCACACGCTTGCCATCCTCTTTTCTTTTTTGAATCAGACACGGCAAAGCAACACCGTTTACAATTAAAATAAAACTATAATTCATTCAAACCATTTTCTTGAGATTGTTTATAA
Organism: Physcomitrellopsis africana; assembly: GCA_036785485.1. Taxonomy (NCBI): domain Eukaryota; kingdom Viridiplantae; phylum Streptophyta; class Bryopsida; order Funariales; family Funariaceae; genus Physcomitrellopsis; species Physcomitrellopsis africana. Next base: position 183,349 of record JAWRVF010000481.1, on the reverse strand, counting down.
TGATGATACTATTAAAGAGCCTAAGGTTGATTAAGCTAATGATATTATTAAAGAGCCTGAGGTTGATTAAGCTAATGATACTATTGAGGAGTTGTAAGGTTTAATAGCATTTTCTTATAGAAAAAATTTTCTCCTTTAATTCAATCTAAAGTAGCTTAGTTGATATATTATAAGCTAAAAGTGGACTTGGTATAATTGATCCAAAGGAAGCCACCAATGCTCTTCTAATTAAATAGATTATAATTGCCTTACAATCAAGGCTAGCTAATATTCAATAATTTCTTTGATACAAAATGATGAATGCCAAACCAATGGCTCCCAAATTTTATGTGGAGATTAATCTCAAAACACAAGCGGTGCTTGAGTTCAAAAATATGGAATAAAATTAGAAAAGTTTGGATACAAATATGTTCATATCTTAGGTTTAATCTTCCAATATTTTTCCACAATGTCTAGAATATGTTTTTTTGGTGGAATCCCAAGTTCTCACTCATTGGCTCTCGCCTTAGTCATCATCAAGCTACAACTCTTCACTCCAAAGGTTTTCAAAGAATCAAAAATATTTTTAAAGACCAAACACCTTATTTATCAGAAATAAAGCTTAGTATGAGTATCAAATTAATATGGATGTTGATTATATAAGGATCTTTTTATACTACTATTTTCTAAAAAATTAGAAGACTTTTTTTTTTAACTAAGTAGTGCTCTATCAAAACCTCAAGATTGAATTGTCTTATATACCTTGAAAAGAGAACAAAATTTTGGTAGTAATACTTTAAATTATCTACCTAAAACAAATATATTAAAGGAGATAAGTGGTTTTTACTTTCACAAATTTTCATTAATCAAGAATTCTATATTATAAAAAAAATATTTTATTAAATTAAAAAAAAATTCAACATGGTAATACTATTAAACTTTTTAAAAATTGTTAGAATGGCTCTTAAGACCCTTCTAACAAAAAAGAAGATAATAAGTATCAATCTTTTTTATGGCCTAATGAATGAATCAACCTTTGATCCTAAATCCTATTTTTGGACAACAAGAAATGAACTAATAATTTGTTTGATCAAACTTAGGCAAGAGTTACTTCAAAGAAATGCTCCAACAACTAACCTAGTAGCAAACAAATGGAGCTTCTTATTAAAATAGGACTTCTCCTTTAAATGTAATGACATCTAGTTCAAATCTCACTCACAAAAAGAAGCAATGGTCATTTGGCTTCTATAGCACAAAGGCATGGTTGTTAATACATGGAAAAGATAAGTGAGTATACATATCAACATCCATTATGCCTTATGCTCCTTCTAAAAGTTGGAGACCATATTACATAAATTTTGGGATTATCATTAAGCTTGTAAAATTTGAGATTGGATTACCTTTATCTTATATAAACTAATGTCTAATCCTTGGAAATAAAAAGTGCAGAAGGCTTTCTTATAGAAGCAAGTTATTTTTATTGAAAATCTCTCTTTTTGATTTAAATACTTTCAAAAGATTTGGTTAATGTTAAGAGGACTTTGCTTATGGGCCATTTGGATTCAAAGAAATAATTATGAATTTAAAAAAGAAGTATGGAATGACTGCCATATAAAAAGTATGATCTAAAAGGGATTAACAGAATATGGTTAAATTAATTGATTAGCCATTAAAAAAAAAAATTGAAAAAATATTCTAAACATGCAATTATTCTCATAAAAAAATGGAATAAGTGATGGATGGCAAAATACCTAATTAGTATTAAAATAATTAATATAATTAAATGAAACTTTAGAATACTATAATATAACTTAATAATACACAAAAGTATATCTGTTTAGCAAGTATTAAAAGTTACTTCACATACTACTTTTATTCCACTTTCACATGTATTAGGAGCTAAGATGTCAATTTTGTACCAAATTTTTTTCTAGTAGTGCATCTAGTATATCCTATTTTTATATCAAAAATTTTAAAAAAATAAAAAATAAAAAAAAAATCATAGAACATGCCTCTTTTTCTTTATAATTTATGCCTTGCCTTCCTCTCTCCCCTATCTCTTGGCAAGCTTATAATAAAAATCTTTCTAGTACTTTGCAACACCTTGCACCTATTACTATTTAAGATGTTTAATTTTTTTCGATCTTTTTTTTATATTTTTTTATATTTTTTTTTTGTCTTATTTTTTTATTTTTTTAAGACAATACATAGTTTATCCAATATTTAGATTAAATATTATAATAGAAATATTATTATTTATGTTCTAATATTTTTTATTATAATAATTATACAAGCAATAAGTAACAAGAATTAGTACCACATTACATTCTCATATTATATTAAATTTCTATATTTTTATAGATTATTAACTTATATTATGAAATATTTATAATTCTAACTAATAGACATACTAATTTTAATTCCTAATATATTTTTTAGAATATAGAATAAATATAGATAGTTAAAAATGTCCTAAATTTTTTTTAGAATATTTTCTAAATATTCTATATTTATTCTATATGATCCATCAACCTTGATACAAATAATTATTATTGAATTTAGTGTTTGCAATCAACATTTGACAAGAGATATAAATTTAATTCCTTAAATTGTAACAATTTTTTAAATATTATTGTTACAATTAATACATAAAGAATGTGTGCTAATATCTCAATAATTTTTTCTCATTATAAATTTTATAATAAATGATATCTTATAATTTTTTAATTAACACTCAATTAAGATAAATTATCTAAGCAATGATATTTATACTTATAGATACTTTGTAAAATTAAATAGATTTCTAATAAACTACAATAATTACATATTAACTTTGTATGCATGTCTTATAAGGTCCATATTATTTAATAAATCTACATTGTTGAATAAATTTAAAATTAATAGATGTTTGGTAAAAGTGGTAATTAATTAAAAGCTTAAAGAAACCAAAATAGTATTAAAATTTATAAATGCTATAACATATAACATATTAGCAAATTTAAAATGTACCATATTTCTAATACGTAACTAAGATCTTATAAAATATACATTCATTGGAAACTTAAATAAATTCAATATATATAATAGAACATCAATTTGAGCTCTATTTTAAATTATAGATATAAATTCTTATTTGTCACAATTTATTTCTATATAATCTTCTAAATTTGTCCCTTCTATATTTACTAAATATTGACATATATTTTGATGATAAAAATTGATTCTAGTCCATCAAATTAAATTTGTTTGTAATATTTTTAATTTATTTTCTTTATGCTCACAAAAAGTATTTATATGACCATATTTTCAAACAAACCATTGATCTATATCCATTAAATTACATCTACTTGTAATCTTCTAAGTCTAAATTCTTTGATTTTACTAAATACAAAAAAATAACCAAATTATTATAACAAAACATTGCTTCAAAAAAATTTATAATTTTTTTTTAATATTTTAAAACTAATTTCTTCTTTGTTTATTAGATGCACACATGTTTTCATGTTTCTATAATAAAAAAATAATTCTAATCTATTACATTCCATCCACCTTTAGCTCCCAAATCTATTACTTTAATATATATATATATATATATATATATATTCATTTGTAAAATATTTCTATAAATTATGTCTAATATTGCAAAAGCAGTAACACATCTAATAATTCAAAGACAAACATGTTTGCATAAATTTTTCAAATAACAAAATTTTGCATCTAAAAATGTAAAGAATAATAATAAATCAGGAAATGATTTTTCTAGAGTGCAGTTTCTATTTTAGAATGAATGGATTTAACTAGGTAACTTAAGGTTAAATTTAGAATGCATAGTGTGAAAGAATCCAATAGATTTTACCACTTCAAAGTCTTTGACCAAGCCTCATGTTTTGCCTTGTAAGTTTTGTAGAGAAAAACTACAATTTTTATAACTATTACTCTGTCCCATTCCTCTTCAAATTATGTAGAGTAAAATAGTTTCAAATATAAAAAAATAAAAGTATCCAACATACGTAAATTAAAAAAAAAAAAAATTCCTACTAATTATTTCTTATTTAAATCTATTAATAATCACTACTTATATTTCCAATAGGCAAAGTTTTTTAAAATTTCTTAGAAGTTCACTCATAACTTCTACAATTTTTTCTATTTTTAAATTATTATAATTACTATTATGGTCTACTTATCTCTATGGTATATTATACTCTTTTCCAATTCTAAAAATATGTCTTGTTTAAGTCAACCATGGAAGCTGAATAATTGTGACAATCTAAATCAAACAATAAAAATATAGAAAGTGTACAATTGTGGGGGCCCCCACCAATTAGTAGGGGCATCCCATTCCCAACACCAACACCCAATCTTTTTGGCATTGAAGCCCCATTCCTCCATTCCTTTTGCCACATAGGACTCATTAGACTCAATCCCATAGAACCTTCATAGATTCAATGTAGACATGGATTTGGGGGAAATTTTTATTGACAAGTCTTTTGCAGCCATGAAGAGCACAATTTTTGATAATATTGGTCTTTTTAATATATATACTTTTTACATTCTTTTGAATCTCCACCATGTTTGTGCCCCTACCATTAGTGGTGGCATTGAGTTCCATTTTCATTCTTCCCATTCCCAACTTCATATTTTGAGTTTGACTTTGAATCTTTTTCAAACCAAAGTATAAGCTTTGAATCATTCAAAATTTCATCGTGGATGGAAGGCACCAGATTTTAAACATATTCTTTGCACACAAAATTAATATTTTCTAAATATATAAAGAAAATAAAACATTTTGATATTTTCAATTCATGTTGTTTATGTTGCTGTTGGCAGCATTTCATATTCAACAGTTTTGAATATCAAGTAGAATGGGTTTCCATGTTTGTGCATTCTTGAAATATTGCATTTAGCAATTAGTCAATATTGTATTTATTAATTTATGTCTGCATCTAGGTATAAGTGTGTCTGCAGATATAAATGTATATATGTATACTCCTCTAAAGAATTTTATACAAGTTCTTTTGCATGCCTTTTTGTTAGTTCAATTTTGATGCTTAAAATTATCAAACAGTGTTGTTCATTTAAATTGCAATACTATATTCAGCATCCCACTTTGTTAATTAAACTTTGCATGGTGAGATTTAAACAAATGTACTCTAATTTTTTTTCACATGTGAAGAATACAAATTTCTTTCTGTTTTTTTACTTACATTTTATTGTATTTATAAAGCAATCTAAGTGTTGTGTATTTTAAAACTGATTTATACATTCTTTTGTTTGGCACTGTGAACTATATGTCAATCAGTTATTATTATTAGTTCATTGATTTTTTAACTATTATTGATCAAGCCAAAATTTGATACGTAATGTAAATTTCCATGAACATTCAAATCTTATGTGAAAATATTTGTTAAGGGGTATAAGAAAAATAAAAAAATATGGAACAAAGCATATTTTTACAAAAAGAAGATATTATTTGGAACTAAAAATGAAAGAAAAAACAGAAATTTTTATTCCAATTTTATTCTTATGTCATAATGGGGTTGCTTGAGGCCAAAAAATATTAGAAACATATATATATATATATATATATATATCCTAACTTGATCTTATGATTATTTGATTTTTTTTCTTTCTAATTAAATTATTTCTAATATCATTGTGTTTCAGAATTAGAAAATTAATTTCAGCAAGTTAATACGCAATTACATGTTACATTTATTGTATAATTATTTTATAATTGTTTTTGTAGTGATATACATATTTTCTTGTTTTTTTATGTTTACAACTGTACATTTTTGAGGATTGAAAATGAAGAAATAGTCCATATGGTTTATAGTGACAACTTTTGTTCTCCTATGCACATTGTTTGGTTAGCTAATTTATTAATATCAATCACTATAATTGCTAACACAAACAAATCTTTTATGTCAACAATATCCATTTATAGATATCCAAATTTACCATTGCTTGTAAATTGTAGTATCTTGTAAGTCTTCAGGAAACACATGATACTTATTTGAAGTAAATATGTCTTTATGGAGCATATCTTCATTGTGTTGACATGATTTTTGTTGATTTGTATTATTTTATATTTTAAAAATATTCTTTAAAATATAAATTATATAAAGAAGCCACAAGTAATATCTAAATAATTTTTTTTCTAATTCATAAAATAAAAATAGAAATCATAATTTCTTATCCACAACTGAAATTGAAATGACACAGCATTGTTTAATATAATTTAACTTTTCCAGAGCTGGGTGAAAATTCCAAACACGTACACCAGTGAAAAATTTAAGATTGATATTTCCTCAAAAATGTCAAAAATATTTAAAGTCTTTGCATATCCTATTTTTACTTTTTACTTTTTACTTTTTCGGAGAATATAATCTTTAGTTTGCAACCAATAAACTTGCAAGTGGCATTTTCTACCCTCAAAACATAGAGCTGCTATTTTCTACTACCTGCGGTTTAGGGAGCTGGTGCGTTTTAACTAAACCCTTAACTAGTAACTATTTACTTACTAATCCATAAACTAAGTAAGGAACCAACGTCCTGCGTACGCGTGACCCTACGCAGTGGTTCCCATGACCGTCAGAAACCTATCACCGCGGATCGCTCAGACTCCACGAATCCGTCTCGCGCCGGCGCCGTCGATCCCCGCGACGCCATGCTATCGAAATCGACTTGTTTCGAAATCAGATTGCGAGGTGTCGATTGAGATTTAAAGCTGCGGGCGAGAGTAAGAGCTTTCAGTTCATGTTCTTGTTGTAATTCTTCATGGATTAGCGTTGAAACATGGAAGCAGTTGTGTTGAATAGAAAATTTCAATCGAAGAAATCCATGACAGTGGTGAGGAAAAGATAGGTGGGTGTGAGCCAAACAATCACCCAATTTATGAAGTAGTGAGAGCACATGTCTGTACAATGAACTTGCTCGCGATTTTCCCGACGGCTGTTTCACCCACTACGCCCAGTTGTAACACTCATGGAACCCATACTCAACTGAAGAAAGGAACTGTCGTCGATTGCATCCCCAGATCCTGGGTTTCTACACGCTACTCATTTCTGTGACAATGTGTATACTATTCACCGATTTTTGCTCCAATGTGGAGCTATACTGTCGCTGTACAAAAATTTGGCGATGAGCGTTCAACAGTCCCACTCCTCTCGTGTTGCTATCGTCGGGTTTGGCAAGCTTGCGAAGTGCGTGTCTGTGGTGTGTTTGTGCGCTGGGCAGAAGCTGCGAGTGTACAACTCGGGGCTTGAAGAGTTGTAGCTGTGGTCGGAGTGTGACCTCTGCTCGCGTGTGTCGAGTTGGACGTACCCCCTGCGATCTCTGTTGTCTTGTTGGCCACCGTGTGACTTCTGGTACGAGGATACCACATATCTGGACGCCGCGCAAGATACGTTTTGAGAGCAGAATGTGGGACCCTTCTTCACCCGCCTCAGTTGCCGCACAGCTAGTGCAGGCTCCAAACAGCCAGCGACGGTCACCCTTTGATTGTGCGCGTCGCAAACAACATCCTGGACGCCACGCAAAGCGAAGAGTGAGTCTCGCACCTGGTCTTGGCAACGGGCGCAGCACATTGGCACCATCAAGTCGAAAGTGGCGCATTGTGCTTGACGACTGCGGAGGTTTGGAACCTGAATGTCGCGAACATTAGAGTAGGGGAGGGGGTTTTGCCGTCCGTAGTGGATGAAGTAGGACGGCTCACTCGTACCGTAAAACAGTTCTTGCATAGACATGGCCATCTCTCAGTCTGTTTTTGTACGCTAGAAAACACTGTACCACTCCAGGCGCAGCAAGCTTACGGAGCACTGTGGGACAGATGATGATGAATTCATGAGGAAGGGATGTTTATATAGCAGCTGGGGCTTTGCATGCCACAGGAAGAGACAAATTGTGCAAGTGCAGGCCGAGAGATGGAAGGAGGAGATACAAAGTGCGGCTCAAGGCTGGCATCCAGGAGCCGTGACCTCGAACTCCTCCCTACGCATGCCACTCTAGAATCGCTCAACATCCTGACTTTGGGAACGCCATTGCACAGGCTTTCATCACCGTACTAAATTTACAGCAAGTTAGATGATACTTTTCAGATCTAGATGCTGATGTTTATGTCGATTTTCTCTGCCATCAAGAGCATGTGCTTTGACTCCACTCTGATGACATTGATGACCAGTTCAGCTACAACATCAGAGGGTGGTCACCGAAGTCTGGGGATTATGTAGACGTTTTGTCCTTAGTTTGCTGATATCTTTTGCTCAGTCTTCAGTAAAAGACAGACACACCACACACACATCTATACATATATATTTATGTTGATGTATATATAGTAGATGCACTCACATCAACATTTATTCTGAATGAGTAAAAATGCAAGTGTAAACCGTAGTAGTTCCAGGGCTGTATATGTTTATATAGATATGCATAATCTTTCTACAATTGTGACCTTCTGACAAGAGATAGCGACTGTGTATATAGTACCCACATGCGTGTGCCAAGTGTGTGGGTGGGTTGACGTTGAAGTACCCAACTTGAGAATCAGACAATCAGCATGCTTTATACAATGCACTTCACCCAAATCTGCAAGTGGCCTAAGGTTTCAATCACGAGAAAGAATGAGAATGGTCCAAAACGACAAACAAAGAAAGCCTGCGGAGGTGGAAGATGGGGGATGCTACTGTTTCATACAATGAAGTGCAGGTTGTCTTCTTCCTGGTTTGGATGCTTCGGACATGACTGTGCTTGAATTGAATCCATCTGTACAGTTCTCACTACAGTTCCAGCGCGTGTGGCATAATCCTTTACACATGTTTCGCCTTCTTGAATGCTAGAGAACATTCCCATTCTTTGTCTTGTTCCAGCCTTCGGTGCTGTGAAAATCGCAGGATCAGCTGTTGACGATGCAGGAAATGTGATAAGATTGTGCAGTGGAATGGTGTTGGGATGCAACAATTGAATTGCTGGCTCAGGAAAGAAGAGATCAATGGGTGCAGAATGTGACTGTGCTCTGGACTTAATCCATTCAAAATACAATCAGGTTCATATCAATGGTACTAATGGCATGAAAAGAAGAAATTAAAAATAAATAAATAAATAAATAAATATATAAAACAAACAAACAAACAAACAACAAACTTTATGTCTTAGGTGCCTAAGTGGGTTTGTATGAATACAAATCCATATTAATTTGAAATTTTGGAATAGATATGTGTTTTTTCAAAAAAAATGTATAACAGCTGGTAAGATCCTTGGATGAAATACGGGGGGAGGGGGGGTTACACAAATTAAAACTGACGTTAAAAACACCAAGGATGAATTGAAACTTTTCTTCACTTTTACTGAATAGCAAATAATTTCTTTTTTCTTTTTTTCTTTTTTGTAAAATACAATATTTAAAATTTAATACAACAGGTTTGCATTAGATATATATATATATATATGCATAATGCAAACCTGTTATGGCCACATAGACAATTTGTAAGAAAATTAGATCTTATACTGTTTTAAAGACGATTGTGTAGCATTTTCAAGAAACTGTTTAAGGCATTCTGAAATTAAAAATATTTATATATATTTTTTAAAAAAATTTAAATGAATTTCACTATTTTTGACAATAAAAAATCTATTTTTAAAAAGTTTTTTATTTAATTATTTTTACACTAATATTAAGTCAAAACTTACTCAAAATTTTTTATGCTTAATAATCTGATAGAGGCTAAACTAAATAATCAATCAATTGATTATAATCAATGATCAACATGTTAATTTGTGGAGTTGCAAAGATAAAAATAATTTGTCAAATATTTTTTTTAATTTGATTAATGTCTTTAATAAAATTGTTATACTTTTTAAGACTTATCTCTTAGATTTTGTGTTGATTTTTAAGAAAGTTTATTTATATCATATATATATATATATATATATATATATTTATTTATTTATTTAAATATTTTAACTTATTTTGTCTTGTCTTTAAATCAAATAGTGTTTTTATCTAAAGTTTTTAGTGAATTCTAATTTCACTAAAAATCAAATTAAAATTAAAATAAATGATAGTATTTTTTAAAACATTATTCTTTTTTTCTTTTTTTTAAAATTTCAATTAAAAAAAAATCAATAGATTACAGCAATAAGTCAAAGTATCTACATATAAAACACTAAAAACTTTTAGAGCATTTTAGGTCCACCATTGGATTTATAGATTCTAAAAATAGAAAGAAGGAGAAAAAAAGGAGGTAGATCCAATCTAGATTCAAAAATAAGAAGTCCAAAAATCCTAAATCCTAAACTATAAATTATAAATTTTTAAACCCTTGATCCTAAAATCTTTATTCTTATATCCAAAATATAAATATATATTATTATTTAAATAAATCTAAATATAGAATTAGTTTATTTCAAAATATAAATATAAAAAGATTATTTTTATAATTTTCAAATCCTCATATCTTTTGAACTATAGACTTGCTAAAGACTCTAAAAACACCATCAGAATCAAAAGCATTGAAAATAGAGGAGTATATCAATTCAAAATTTGAAATAAATAATGTACAAAATGGTCAACAAATTCAGCAACAAGTCAAGGTATCTATATTTATAAAATCAAAAAATTCTAAAATATTCTAAGTCTACCATTGGATTTATAGATTATAAAATAGAGAGATAGGTCTATTCTAGACTAAAAAAATAAGAAGTCCAAAAATCCTAAATCCTAAATTATAGATCTAAATCCTAAATTCTAAACTTGAAGTACATCTTTAATTGTTATGCTTTCTAATACCTTTTAAGAATCATCTATAATCAACACAAAAATAAAATTTTAAAAAAAAGAAACAAAAATCAAGCAAAAAAATCAATTTGAAAGCCAACTTTAAATCTAAAGTCAAACTATTTATACTTTATATATAAAGAACTTGAAAAACATTTTGACTTTAGTACAAGAATTATAGATATTACATATGGGGGAGAACAAGGTAGATCACATGAAATCCAAAAAAATAAAAATAAAAATATTATAAGGCACTTTTATAATTCTAAATCCTAAATCCTAATCTTGATAATTGTAGCATCTCATTGACTTTATTCATCCATAGGGAGACTTACCTTGATACATCTTATCTTTTATTGTTTTGCTCTTTGCTGTACAAAGGTGTCAAAAATACATAGTGATAATATTGACAAGATTTTGTAACAAATAAATTAATTTTTTAATTATTATACTACTATTGTTATTAGATATTATAAGAATATTTTATTTAATTTATAATATTTTTTCTACAGATTGTAAATTTTGACTACTTAATACAATTCAATTCATTCTTGTAAAGGTTACTAAATTATAGTAGAAAGGCAATGGAATATGGTATTGTACATATGTGTGAGAACTTTATGTTCAATTTTTTTAGAATTTTTCGGCTATTCTTATGCTCTCTCTCTTAGTCAATATTTAAAAGTATGGTTTATAATTGTCTAATGAATATATGTAAGAAAGAAATTCCAATAGTTGTTATTATATTTTAGTAGCTTTAATATATTAAATCTTGGTCAAATATGTTGTCACATTGTGGTTCAGCTATCATGTGAAAAAATTGTATATATATATTTTATGTACAATTTACTACATAGTTAAATGAGAGCCATATCAGTGGACTTTTATTGGTTACAAGATGTGGTTAGATTGTTAGTTTAGAAGGGATCTATTAAAAAGATTATTATTGAGGTTTATATAAGTTTTTTTTTTTTTTTTTGGTAGTGACTTTTGAGATTGATTCTATATTGATAATAATTTTTATATAACTTAGGTCACCTTTGTTAGACATTGGTGATTCTTAAGATCTTATTTACTTCTTTTATTTGGTGTTTAGAACACATATTATATAAATCTTATAAGAAAAAGGATTGGAAAGAGATTTTTAGTATAAAAGGGGGTAGTTAGGCCATCCGTGTGAATGAATGGAGATGGATGATAGAAGCCTCTATTCCTATTGGCCAAAAATCATACCCAATGGACTTCAAGGAGGCTGCCTAAGGCTTTATTAGGGATTAGGGTTTTTTTTTGAAGGGGAGTTGAACATCGGAGGCTAGGATCAACAAGTTTGGATTTTTGGATATGGTTTTGGTGAAAATTTTGGATGATTTGGACTTTTTATGAAAGAGATATAGGCACTTAAAGTTAAAGTATTGAAATTGTACCTACTGTCACTCTTTTGGGAATAACTCATGTATATAAAGAGCAATAGAGAATCAGCGACTAGAGTTGGAAAGAAAACTTTCTTGGCTACACTTTTTATATGTGGCTCGATAAAATCCAAGTTGGGATGAAGGAGATATTGGGAGTTTAAGTCAATGCTTGTAAGCTAAGGGTAGATGTGACCCCGCTTAACTAGTGGTTATGTTTTGAGCTATATCTTATGCAATTTGATAGATTTTTCACTCAAAATTTTCAAAAATATATGCGTTTATATTACAAGACTATGTGCAAAAATTTTGTGGCATTACGATTTTGGATTTGTGAGATATGAGGAAAATAGTGCTCAGGTGTCTTTGAACTAGGGTTTTAAGCACCTTCTAGGATTTTTAAGATTTGGACGATTGAAAGTAAATTTATAATTGATTCTTTCTTGTGATGAAACTTAAGAGGATTATCTACACTTTGAAGAAAATTTTATAGAAAAAAAATAATTGAATCAAGAGTTATTGAACTCTAAAATTTAAAAAGAAATAAGTCTTTTCATGTGAATAAGATTTTGAAAGACTTTGTAGCAATTTGAGCCTTTTTGTATAAACCTACCTAAATATAAAAGGAATCATCAATAAAAATTATCTTTTATGATATCCTTATATTATTTGTCATTTTTATTAAGGACAAATTACTTATTAGACTCTTGCCAATACATTTCAAGTAGATTCTCTACAGCGTGATATCTAGTGTATTCCCAAATAGAAAAGTACGCCACAAGACAACATTTTCTTATAGTAAGTTCATGAGATTTATTTCTAAGAGTAAGATCTTATGCATGATCCACTTCTTTGTAATAGAAAGGTCTTTGATTTTAATAAACATGCTTGTCCAATACATCATTATATAATTTATGCTTGCAATAGGCTAATTTATTTTATTTGAAATGCAAGGATTCTATAAAAATTATATTAAAAGATAATATGTTATATCAATTATAGAACTTATTTTTATTTGTATAAATCAAAGGCGATGGATGGTTTGAAATTAATTTGTATCATGAGGCCTTGAATAGCTATTTTCTATGTATAACGTCATAACAATAATTTTAAATTAGATATACACTAATATTCTCTTTATAACTTATCTTATAATGCATCAAGAGTATAATATATGCAAATAATCTCAACTTTATTATCTAAATAAATCTTCATTATTGTGGAATATTTTGATTTAATTACTTATTTTTACTTGAATGTATTTTAGGAGTAACTAATGATAGTTGCTATGAAATTGTTATAAATATGTCACTTTGTCCAATTATTTATAAATTTTTTACTTTGTTTAGTGCAATTGTCACAAATTATATATTTTTTCCAATTTAACACAGATAACTCAAAATAATTTTTTTGGCTTTTATAATATAAAATTATATTTATTCAAAATTAGTTTTTTTGAAATCATAGCATAAAAAGGATTATTACAAATAATTTTTTTGCCAAAAAAGAAGCAATTATGTTTTTAGAATAAGTCTTAGAATTAATCCAATTATTTTTTGGGGATTATTTGAAAAGATTGCATGGAGTTGAAAAGAGGTTATTTGAATAAACCTTGTTGTCTAATATTTATCTTGGTTGCCATTTCGTAGCACCAAGTGATTAGACTTTGACAAATAAAATAACTAATTGATGAGTAAAATTTACTTGCTATTGAAAGTTGGGATTCTTCTAAATTACAATTTGCACCTATTAGTATAAACAATAGCTTGTTTACATTATAGATTTAAATATATGAATTGTGAATTCAATGCTATTGGATTAACTTATGATTTGTCTTAATTTTCTATTTGGTAGTTTATTTTTTTATATTTAAACTCTATATAATTTGATTAAGTCCTATTAGTAAGGAAAAAATTGATTTAACAATAATTTTATAATGTAGACAATGGCCTATTCAAAACTTGCAAAAAATCTAATATTTTAAAAGTCAAAATTCTAAAGTCCAAATAAAAGTGGTTATATCTTCTAAATTAAAAACTTGTAGAGCAAGTTATTTATACCATTGGAATCCTAGACTTCAAAAGTAAGAAGATATGTTAAGTTAAAATTGAAAAATAAGGATGTTAAAAAATTGGATACACTTATGTAATCCTAAATCTTAAACTCTAAATTGTAAACTTAAAATCAAATTATCTATATCTTACAAATGAAATACTTGAGAGCATTTTAACTTCACCATAAGAATTATAGATATAAAAAATAAAAGGATAGATCACCTTAAAATCCAAAAAAAAAAAATATATCAAAATATCTTAAGACATCTTTATAACTCTAAACTCCTAAATCTTAAATTCTAAATTAGATATTTTATAGCTAATGTGAAAGAAATCACTTTAAATTAATTACTTTGTATTTATAGAGTGAATAAGTCTAATGGCCAAATTAATTATTTTAAAATGGCAATATAAAAAAGATCATTTTTTTTTTTTTTTTTCAAAGCCTAATATTTTTTAAATTAAAAATATATTTAAGTTTATAATTATACCACAAGGATTACAAGAATAAAAATTTATAGAAGTATGTGACTTCAAAATTCTAAAATAAATATGTCAAAAATCTTAGGAAGGCTCTTATAACTCTAAATCCTAAATTCTAAACATTGGTTACAATTTGTATTATCTTTCTTATTATTTGGCCTTATAGCAATTGATAAATATATTATTAGTTTATTTTAAATTTATACAATAAAAAAACCAATATAAGCCATATTATAATTTTTTTTAAAAATAGATTAAAATCCTTTTTAATTAAATCAAATTCTTTATTTATCTTTTTGTTTTTTTTTATTGGTTTGAATTACTTATGATTAAATTATAAAATATCTTAGATTTTTTTGTTTATTTTGTATATTGCCAATTAGAATTAAGACTTTTTTTTTTTTCTTTTTTATTTTTAACTTTTATTTTTTTAAATTAAGTCAATCTTGTACTTTATAAATTCTTTGTATTTTTCTTCACAAAAATTATCAACTTGATTTAATGTATTAGTCTTTAGCCACTCTTTGTTTTGGCTTTGCCTTTTTGGCAATAACATCAAATATAAGATTGGATTTTTTATCTATATTAATTTTTTATAAATAGTAATAAATTCAAATATAAAAATATTTGATTTTTTCCAATTGATCACTTTTACTATTAATTAGTAGTTAAAATATTAAATTAATTTATATAATATTAGTTTTTAAATAATATATTTGAAAACAAAAAGATGTTAAAATATTGTTATGGTTCTTCTTACATTTTTGATTAAAAATATATATAAAATATAAAAATAATAAATAAAAATAATAAATAAAAATAATAAATAAAAATAATAAATAAAAATATAATATCTCTAAAATATATTCTTTTTTCTAAAATTAGTATTTCTTATTCCTTTATCTTTTGATCTTCTATCAAGTAGGATTAAATTCAAGACTTTTTGGTCAATTTTTTTAATATTATTATTACTACTACATATAATTTGAAATAATATATTAATATCTTTAAATTTATCCAACTTGTTATGTAATCAAAATAAAAAAAAATCTTCAATTGCAAATATGAACCATCTCATTTCTATGTCTCTATAAAGTTTTAGCTCTATGTACACTCTTTCTAATTCTTGGGCCTTTACTTTGTATAAAAAAATATTTAAATTTTTAACTAATGGTATTCAAATACTAATTGAATAATAAAGTTTTTTTTTTTTTTTTTTTTTTTTTTTTTAAATATAAAATTCCTATCATAACAAAATATTATACAAATATGGCATTGTTATAAATTAATTACTTTTATGAAGCTATTATATATCACTAATAATATAATATTTAAGATAAAATATAATTTAATTAAGATTTATTACCAATATAATAATAAAATTAATAAAAAACAACCAAAAAATATACTAAGTCTTTGTACTATGTAAATTCTAAATAAAATTTTAAATTTCAAAAAAATTCAAAACAATACATATTTTTAAAAATAAAAAGCTAAAACTTCAATTTAATACAACATATTTAATTGGAATTACTTAAAATCAAAGATACTACTTAATATTATTGATAATGGTAATTTGTAATCATTTTTTTAACTCTTCTAGTAGAAATAGTTAAAAATATAAGATTTTCTAATTCATTTGGCAATGATATCAAACTTGAGTACCTCCACATATTATAAGTAGTCAAAGATGTGAAACTATCCAATTTATTTAGTTATAATGTCAAGCTTGAGTACTCACTTATATCAAAGGTAGTGAAAGATATTATATTCATTAATTTATTTAGCAATAATATTAAAATTAAACACCTTTTTTTTATCAAAGATAGTAAAAGATATGAGATTTTTAAATTTATTTTGTAATAATGTTAAGCTTAAGCAATACCTTATATTAAAAGTAGTATAAGATTTGAAATTGCCTAATTTATTTGGCAATGATGTCAAACTTGAGCACTCTCTTATATTAAAGATAGTCAAAGATATTAAGTTGTCTAATTCATTTGGCAATTTTATCAAGCTTATGCAATAGCTTATATGAAAAGTACTAAAAGATATGAGATTGCTTAATTTATTTGACAATGATATCAAGCTTAATCAATTATTTGTATATAATTTTTTTAAAGACAAAAGATTATATTGATATTGATAATGATTTTGATTTTTGACATTCCATCAATTTAAGTTTTTTCAAAGAAGACATATTCTCCAATTTATTTGGTAGTATGATTAAGTTTGAGCATTATTTTATATGAAGTTTCAATAATATAACAATTTCAAATAATGATTTTAGAAAATTCTTTGTAAAAGAATAATTTTTCAATTGGAAGACATTTAAATTCTTAAAATTTTTCCAAACATCTTTGTCATGTAGTATGTGCAATGCCTTGTCTACTAATTCTTCTTTTATTTATATCCAAATGATATGTCTAGTAGAAAATATTTTAAATTATGAAAACACTTTATCAATACAAAAAATATCCTTAATATTCTTAAAACCATCTTTGATGTAAAAATACCAATATTACAACTAAAAAATTAAAGTGATAAAAAAATGTACTTCTTATTTTAATAAGAATGTTGTTGTTTAGATTATTATAAAAAAATCCCTCTATCTACAAATCAATACAATTAAATATATAAAAAGATTAAATTTTTTATATTAGTATTTTATTTAATATATATATATATATATATATATATATATCTAATTACAACTTAAGATTAATTTTTTTATATAATAAATTTATATCCATATATATATATCTAAAAATATATAATAATAATTAGAAGATATAAAAATAAAGAGATTCTAATTTTAAAGTTTTGATTCTTTATTATTATTATTAGTTCTATACATGTTATTTAGATAAAAATTAAATATATTATCTTTTTTGATAATCCATGAAATGGATTTATATTCAAATTTCACATTTATATGTGTTTATATTCTATTTTAATTTCAAAAATCTTTCTATCCATGTCTTGTAGTTGATCATATATTCTTATAATTCCATCTTAGTCTATTTTTATCAATAATTGATAAATCAATGTATCTAATATTAATTCTACATCTTACTTCAATATATATTTTTTTGACTATTGATCCATAATTGCAATTTCATTTTTCTTAACATTCCTTGTAGATATACATTATTACAAAAGAAACAATGTATGCTTAAAAACATATTCTTCTCTTCAACTTTCAAGTTGTCAAAGCTTCCTCTTAATATATTCTAAATCTTATAGTCACTATTTTTTTCATCTCCATCCAACTCTCTTCTCTTTTTTAACTTTTATAAAATTTGCTTCTAATATCTCAACCTCTTTTTTTTTTTCTTAAAAATGCTCTCTTAACTTTTAGATTTAATAATAGGCTTTGTTGTTTTCCAATCTAAAGTTGTTGCAATCAATGTGCTACCATTGCTAGCAAATATATCATCCATTGAAGGTATATATCTTCAATTTGACTTTGATTCTTTACATTGTAAAAGACCAAGATGGTTTTGTTCTTGATCAAGAATAATTTCAACATTTCTTAAGCTTCTTTTACATCCTTTGGTTTTGATTTGACATTAAATTGTTCTAAAATATTGCAAGAAATTGTATAGCCATCACCACCACTTTTAATACACTCAACAAACCATGAAGTTTCATATATATGCTTCACATCATTCATTGTGGTCTTTGCTATTGTAGTCTTGCCTATTCCACCCACTCTAACAAGACACAATGCCTTCACTTTATTTGAATATAGGTGTCTTATTTGTGATAGATATTAATTTCTATCAAGTATTTTTCTTAAAATAAATCAATTTACAAGTAGAAATTAAATTATTATATAATAAAAGAATAAGAATAACATATATATATATATATATATATATATATATATAAATTATATTTTAATCTTATTTTACTAACTTATGCTCATTATATGGCATATGATCATCACTACATCATAGAAGAGTGTATACAAATATATAATACAATCAATCTAATCAATTCAATATATATTTTTTATGGTTTTTAATATAAGATTTAATAATGGCAATCTAAGGTGTATTTGTTGAAATTTTATATTTTGATAACTATTGTATTTTAATACTTCAAAATATGGTATATTTGTCATATTAATGCATGCTAAAAACTCGTATTTTATAATGTTCAATCTTTTACAAATATTTGTAAATTTTGGTTACTACATAAGATTTGAGCTTCAACATTCTTTGATAAGCTTAGTTAATTTATCACAATTTGAAGGAAAAATTGGTCTTTTATCTTTCTCATTTTTTTAGTATTTCTTTCATTATAAAAACATCACAAAATGGATCTTTTTTTTGAAAGAATCTTAAAACATACCATTACAAATAAAAAAATATTTGTTTCAAAATGGCACATTGTCATTCTTTGAAATTTGTTTTTCAATACTTCAAAAGCCATATATTTAATACTACCAGAAGCAATATTATTGTTTATAGTTTTTGGATTGCTTCAAACTTTAATCTTAGATATTTCAAAATTAATCACTTTTATAATAGCATATCAAACAATCTTATCCATAATTTTTGTCTCCATGATATTAATCAAAATATTGTTAGGCTTTAAATCACAATGCGCAATATGCATATTATGTACATAACATATTCTTTTTGCAATTTGATACATAATATCAATAAAAAAAATATAAGAGTTTTTTTTTTTTTTTTTTTTTTTTTTTTTTAACAGTATAAAGCTTAAATTTTTTTGCATCAATTCTATTCCCATATACAAATAAGTTTTTTTTTAGTCTTATTACATTAGATCCACCACTTTCATTGACATTATCTTTTATTGCAAAATAATATGTTATCAAGTTGTTGGCATAAATTAACTAGAATACTCACTTCTTTATTAAAAAAACTCATTATATCCAACATCCATCTTTTCAATTGCATACAAGAGTCCCAATCATTTTGATTTATTAACTTCACCATATGATCTACGTTCTTCCAATACAGATTCTATAATTTTAAGACTTATCATGTCTAATGATAGTTTCAAAGCATCCAATTCTCCAACTTCTATGTAATGCAAGTCTTCCAGCATTTATAATAGATGCTTTATTAAACTATAATATTCAAAATCTACTTCTTTATTTGTATAAATTAATCTATCATACAAAAATTCAACATCATCTTTTACTTTATTAGATGTTGCAATACCAAAAGAAGCAAATTTGTTGTATTTAAATTTGTTAGAATAATACTTTGAAAGCCTATTACTTGCTATATTATAAGAATATATCAAATTTCAAAGAAACTTTCTTAAAATCTTTATTATTCAATTGGAAGATATTTTTTTACACCAATTTGGATTTTCACAATTTTTTATTAATAAATAAGATATATTTAATATAAAAAATAATTCACTTAATAAAAGTTTAAACTCTAATCTATCATTATTACAAGTCATTAGGTGGTTAAAAACCTTTGTAACATGTTCAATTTTCTTACATAAATTTATACATTAGTTTCTATTCAACAAGTCTTTTTTCTTTAATAAAACCTTAAATGCTCTATTGTAAACTTCAAATCTTTTTCAAATATCTCCATAAATATCTTGTATATATGATATTTTGTTATATTATTAAATAATGTTTAAAAATCTTGATATGAAAAAACCATGTAAATACCTCCAAACCATGAATATATATTGTTTGATTAATTCTAAAAGATATGCCATGATGAATTAATATAAAAAAAAATCTAATTTTATCTTTTCACCACCTACAAAAAATTTACATTAGATTTATTTTGTATTTTAAGAGCATTCATTGAACACTCTTTTATCTACATTATTAAACAAAGCATACAATTTTCTACCCTACATGTTAAATCTATAATTCTAAGTCTAAATCTCCAATTCTAAATAATCCTAAAACCAATACTTATTCTCTTATATATTTTAATAACCTAATTTCAACCTACAACTTCAATATAGAACTTACTATTTTTAAATTATAATCCCAAATCTTGAATCACTTTTGCCTACAAAACTCTACCTTATAAATTTTATTACAAAACCAAAATAATCTTTCAACAAGATGCAAACATGCTCCAAAACATTTACAATAAGAATGTAACATTGTAACATGAAGGTCCTTAAATACACTTGTTTTCTTTTAATTGAATAAAAAAACAAACTTAAATTCCAAAAAACATCCAACCAAACCATATCTTGTATATAATCAACCAACTATAACATAAGTTCTTGTTGCAAATTTTAATAAAAATAACATTCAACCACCATTATTTCTTTCTAATTTACTACTTTCCAACATCATATGGTTTTATCAATTAAGATATCATAAACAAGAATCATTTTTCCTATATTCTTACAAACCTCTTTCATCTCAAATTTAAACTTACAAATTGCACGTACTAAACTTACTACTTCAAACAACAATATCCACAATTACTTGACCTAATAGTAAATATTACTCTTGTGACCTCCAATTTGTCATACAAATATATAAAAAAATCATAAAAAGAAAAAAATAGTAAAATAAGCTCTTTCTACACCTATGCCTCTATTAATTTCTTCACATGGTACCACCATTAAATAAAAACACTTCATTCCATCTTCAAAAAATCAAATTCCTCCAAAGAAAGAAAATCGCCTCAAAAAAACTAATTAAGAATTCTAAAACCATTGATGTTTCTTACAAATAATTAAGATGTATTCTTAAAAAATTATTCATATCACCCACTCTAATCACAAAATCAATAAATCTAGCAAGTAGGCCCTGAGGATGTTATTCTCAAATACTTGCGCTCACTCTGCAATTCATCCAATCCACAGCACCATCAGCAGACCACTCCCTAATCCAAGCGGGTTTAAACAACTGCCTATTTTCTGGAGGAAGCGGGCGAAGCAAAGAAATCTTCATCACCTACCCCGGTGACGGCGATACTTGCACCAAAGAGAGCAACGTACAGAACCAAGTTCAGCGATTGCCCAATAACTCAACAAAGCATGTGACTCTGCAACTCAAGTCAAGGTGCAAGCCCTTACCGACAAATGCACGCGAACGAAGCTACTGCTGACCCGAACCGTCCACGTAATCTCCTTGTAATCTCAAGCAGAAGGTCAACTCGGCCCTGAGGACGCTTTTCTCAAATACTTGCGCTCACGCTGCAATCCATCCAATCTACCACAGCCTCAGCAGACCACTCCCTAATCCAAGCGGGTTTAGACAACTAGCTATTTTCTGGAGGAACAAGGCGAGGCAAAGCAATCCTCATCAACTACTCCGGCGACGGCGCTACTTGCACCAAAGAGAGCAACGTCACAGCGTGTGGGCATGCGTGTAAGAGAGCAGGCACGGAGCTTTCAGCGATCGCGAGACAAGGAAGCAACTGCAGGGGAGGCCAGGCAAGGCTTTGTTTGCTTGGATCTGGTCATGCTCAGGATGAGAATGAGACTGATTGGTGATCATCATCCATGAGACGAATGAAAATCCGATGGAGACATCCAGTGCATTGGCATGGAAACGCGTGGCTGTCGGGGGTGGACGTCGCCGCGCCAGAATCCCGGCGCTTGCTGCGTCTGCGGAACCGCCACATGATGTCAGCTCCGGCCGTAGCCGCGTGCACCACGTTGTAAACAGCCCTGGAACTGCATCCGACTAAGATGATCTCTTCGAAGAACAGAACCAGATTCAACGCACACAGAAATCGATACCAATTGTATCCTTCAAACCGCAAGCAGTTCGCACATTGATGAGGTTCCAGCATTAGGAGGATGAGTTTAAAGGAATGGCAAACTCTGAAACCGTTTGTGAGTGGTATTGTGAATAAAGATATTATTCTATTTGATGTACAATTTTAAGTACAATTTTGTCTAAATAGTTAAATAATTGTTTAAGTCCTTAATTTATCATTTCATTATCAATTTGTTACATGACATTTTTTATTTCTTGTGTGAAAAATTAATAGTAGAATGTTGTCAAACTTAAAAATGATTTTGGAGTTTCTCATTAATTCACTATTTAAAATATTAATAATTAAACTATGATTAAGATTTGTTGAATTTAGAGATATTTCATGCAAACTAAATTTGATACTTATACATGTTGGAGTATGATTTATCAGAATGTCTTCTCTATTATAAATTCATTATTCCTTATCTACAAGCCTATTATTATGTCTTTTAACTCTTGCATCATTTTAACTTAATTCTTTAGGTTTTTGTCAAATTCTAAGCTTATTAGTTTGTACCTTTGTTCTTTCTCTCTTGATTTGTTTACTCAATCCATTTGTAAATTTTTGAGTTCCAATCTTTTTTATTTTTTATTTTTTTATTTTATAAAAATAATCTTAATCAAGATATAACATTTTAAAGAATTTAATAATTTTAGACCTACTTATTTTATTTTATTTTATTTTATATTTAAAATTTGTCATTATAATTCTTTTTTATTATTTTATATTATGAAGATAATAATCTTTATATAAATTTGGTTGTTATATATATATATATATATATATATCAAATTTAAATAATCCTAATTAAATTTTATTTTTTTTAGAGTCTAGTTGTTTTAAATCTAATAAAGTTTTTATATTATTTTATTTTTAGAAATATTAATAATCAAAGAAAGAGTTGAGTCTTTTCAAAATTAATAAGTATTTTTTGTCAATAATAAAAGAATATTACCTAAAATTCTAACTTATTAAAGTTTTGGTTAGCCTTTTTGTTTTTATAAAACTTATATATTATTAGATCTTGCTATGTCTTAGATTAATCCACTTATTTACTTAGATTTCTAAAATCCTAAATTTCTAAAGGTAAGTTTTTAAAAATTAAAATATAAGTCTAATCAAAAATTAAAATTAAAAAATTTTGAAACATCCATATAATCTTAATGTCAAAGATATAAATCAAGACAAATTTTTGAAAAGATAATATACTCTTGTATCACTATCAAAAAAAAATTAGACAAATAAGATATAGATATAAGATAGAAAGAAACTAGAATAACTATTGTCAATTATAAAGAATCTAATGAGTCTTAAACTAAGACTAAAATATAAGAAAGGCATTGATAAGATTGAAGATAGCTTCAATCTTGCCTCTATATATACTACCTATAAAAAAAGGTCTTGTGGAAGCTTTTTAGAGAGTACAAGATTTGTAGCTCAAGCATCAAGTTATAGGTTGCTTCTAATGCAACTACCTAAAAGTAAGAAACTTGTAGGACAAGTTTCAATAGCCACACTGCATATCTATAAAAGTCTAAATATCTAATCTATATCTACAAAACTTCTTCAAAGCTTCTTAAAGAAGATATTATTTACTTAACATATTTCTATCTATTTCCACTTATTTCTATTTATTTAAGTAATATATACATCTGTTATATTATTCCCTCTTCTAGGAACTTTTTACTTGGATGCAAGTTGTCTACTATTTGGACTCCACTTAATACAAATTTTAATGTATTTATTTCCAAAAAAAGTGCTTAGAGAAATCTATATGGCTTAAAATAGAAGTTAAAATTATAACTTTTTTAAACCTTTAGATGTTACTTTTATAAGAATTTTACTCAAATAATATATTTGGAATAATTTTTTTTACCATAATTAATATAAGATTAAAAATAAATAGATATTATCACTTTTACCTTTGTATATGTCTAATAAATCTTACTACTATACTATCAAGACAATGAATCTAAATAAAAACTTTGAGAAAAAAATATGCTCTTGTATCACTAAAAGAGAGAAAATAAATAAAGAAGAAATAGATATAAGATAAAAAGAAACTAAAATGGCTATTGCCAATTACAAAGAAGCTAAAGATTCTTAAACTAAGATTGAAATACAAGAAAGGTGTTGACAAGACTAAAGATGGCCTCAATCTTGCCTCTATATATATTAGCTACCAAAAAAGTCTTGTAAAAGCTTCCTAAGAACTACACAACTTGTGCTTCAAGTATCGAATTGTAGATTGTTTCTAGTGCAACTCTCTAAAAGTTGGAAACTTATAGAATAAGTTTCAATAACCAGGCGGCATATCTATAAGAGACTAAATATTTAATTTGCATCTAAGAAATTCCTTTGATATTATCTATCTAACATATTTTTATTTACTTATATTTACTTAAATAACATAGGCATCCATTATATTATTTCATCTTCTAACAGACAAATTTTATAAGGAGCAATAAAGTTACTTCATAAGTTGATGAAGTTCAAGATCCACTAAATAGTATTATAAAAAAATTCTAATCTATATTTTTATATGATGGTGGTTGATATGTCTATTCAACAATTAATAATGTCTTATATTAAAGTAAGAAGATTACATAGTTATTTGATTATTATTTAGGCCTTTGTAATTAACTTCAAAAAATACATTTGCATGTCATTAGGTATAGTATTCACATCTAATAATATCTCTGAGTATGAAGAGTTTCTTTTAAGATTACAATATCATATATGTTATATCTTGCCATCTATTTTTAAAAAAAGACATGTCTCTTTTAAAGAGCTTTATCTTAATTTTGGCATTGTAAAGGTTGAAAAAATCTAAATGCTTCAATTGATAATTTTACAAATAGCAACTTTTGATATAAATATGTTAATTGTTAATTCTTTGTATTACAAAAAAAGTTTTACAAGTTGATTTTTGAACTTCTTTTTCTTTGATTTATACCATTTTATTGTTAATAATTGATTCTTAATTTTAATAGATTTTATTGATGAAAATTATAAATAACTTTTGATACTTTTATAAGATTCTTAGATAGTTTCCATGTATATTCATTA
Organism: Physcomitrellopsis africana; assembly: GCA_036785485.1. NCBI lineage: Eukaryota > Viridiplantae > Streptophyta > Bryopsida > Funariales > Funariaceae > Physcomitrellopsis > Physcomitrellopsis africana. The sequence continues at coordinate 157,842 of JAWRVF010000481.1, read as the reverse complement.
ATATCATATTTATACCAATATATAAGATATTCTATTTTATATTAGCATTGCCTTAAATCTATTTATTTATTTATTTTATTTCAAATTCTTGGTTGTTATCTATTTCAATATGAGATGGTAGTAACTATTTTTTTTATAGTATATTGATTGTAATATAAAGTTTAATAAAAAAAATATATAGAATATAGAATGAATCTTCATAGATTATAGTAAATGTAATCAATATTCAATTAGATTAATTTATTTTTAAATAATAAATGGACCAAATCTTATAAGTAAAAAAATAATTAAATTTGTTTTTTATAATTTTTATTAATATAATAAACTTCTAACTAATATTATATCTAATTAAGAATCCTAATTTGTATTAAAATTTTAGAATATATTTTTTTAATATATCAATAGTTGATATTAAATTATCTTTATTTTTTTATTATCAAGTTAATAGAAAAATAAAATGTGTGAAATAAGTATTAGAGTAGTATTTATAATGTATCATCAACTATCATTAAGAAAATTGAGCAACTTTCTTACCATTTGCAAAAAATTTATATAATAATCTAATATATTTTTTTATTCAATAAATTTTATTTTTTTCCAATTAAGGTTATTATCCAAAATTTGATATTTTTTATTTTTTAAATATTAAAAATCTAGTAATAGAAGATTTAAAAAATAAAATAGTTATAACAAATGCCTATATCTCTTAATCAAATAAAAGTAAGTAAAAACATGTTAGAAAGATAATATTTTCTTTAAGAAGCTTTAAAAAAGTTTTGTAGATACAAATTAGATATTTAGACTTTTATAAATATGTCACATGGCTATTAAAATTTATCTCACAAGCTTTTTTATTTTTAAGAAATTATGTTGGTAGCAACCAATAACTTGACGCTTGAGCCATAAGTCTTGTGGCTCCTAGAAAGCTTCTACAAGACCTTCTTTATAGCTAGTATATATAGAGGTCCATCTTCAATCTGTCAATATCTTTCTTGTGTTCTAATCTTTATTTAAGACCCTTTAACCTCTTTGTATTTGGCAATAGTCATTTTAGTTCTTTTCCATCTTATAACTATCTCTTCTTTCTTTACTTTTTTTTTTCTTCAATGACACATGAGTACATTGTCTTTTTGATTTTTGTCTAGATTCATATTTCAAACAATAGAAAAATTTAATATGATAATAAAAATACAACTAAAAGAGGCTCAAGAATAAAATAAAAAAAACTAATGTGAATCTTTTAAATAATAAATAATTTCTATTAAAAGTTAATATTAAGATATAATTATTCTATTATGATATCAAAATTAATTAATCTTTTATTAACTTGGATTATCAAAGGCTTGACTTATTTATTATTAAAAAATAGATTAAATTAATTATATTTAAAATTACAATTACCATAATCAATAAAGATTTATTTTATATTCTATATGCTTTTTATTGAATCCTGTGTTATGATCAATATATCAAAAAAAAAAAAAAAAAAAAAAAAAAAAATTACCACCACCTCTTATTAAAATAGATAATAATTAAGAATTTAAAGTGAAAAAAGTTTTTAATTTAGTTATCCCTTGAATACATAGAAAAATATAGTCTGTATAGTATTATGATCTTAGAAGAGTCTCTCAATGATTAAATAAATAAAAATAAGTAAAAATTAGTCGAAATAGATAGGACATGTTAAGTTGATAATATCTTCTTTAAGAAATTTTAAAGAAGTTTTTTTAGATGCAAATTAGTCACGTAGCTATTGAAACTTATTCTATAAGTTTTTTACTTTTAGAAAGCCGCATTAGAAGGAACCTACAACTTAATATTTGAACCACAAATCTCTTGGTCTTTAAGAAGCTTTTATAAAGCATTCTTGGTAGCTAGCATACATGGAGTTAAGAATGAGACTATCTTCATTCTTGTCAATGCTTTTCTTGTATTCTAATCTTGGTTTAAGTCATTGGTTTCTTTTATATTTGGAAATAGCTATTTTAATTTGTTTTTATCTTATATCTTTTATTTTTATTTTATTTTTATTTTTTATAGTAACATATGTCTTTTAATACTTTGATTTAGGTTCATATCTTTGATACTTAGTAGAAAAATCATCTATCAACTTTGTATTATAAAATAATTAATAATAGTCTTGTATCTTTTAATTTAAATAGCATATTTATTACTCTTTTATTTTAGATATCTAAAAATAATTGATTTAATGAACTTTACAAAAAATAAGTTTTGTAGAAATCTTTATACGTAAAAGAAAATATAAAATATTATAATTTTAAAATTATTTGATTGGCTAAAATTAATAAGCTTCATTTAGTTGGCTTTATACTTTAAAAATCAACTCAAAAATTCAAAGAAGAAAAGATGAGATAGAATACATACTTATCCTACATAGTATGAATAGTATTGTCATCTAAAAAAATTTATAAGCCAACCTCAAGAAGTGGTTTTTACAAAAATTTAAGAAGCATATCAAATTTTATTAAAAATGATTATTAAATTTCTTTTAAAACTAATTTTTATATTTGATATAATTTTTAGAATCATGATATGAGTTTACATATTTATATTTATATTTAAAAAAAAAATTGGCCCATTTTATGATCTCTTTTCACTTTATACTATCTTATTAAAATTTGTACAAAATGGATCACATCTGAAATCAAGATATGAAGGTGGCAATCTTTTTCCTAACCTAGACCTCAATTTTTTGCATACAAGTGGTTAAAAGATGGAACAATAAAATGATGCAAATGAAACAGCTGCAATGTAAAATTCTATAGACTTTTTTTTATCTCTAATACAAAAATTAGACTAGGAAATAGATTGGAGCAATGGCATGTACCACACTGTAGGTATACCTACAAGACTGCAAGGGATGCAATTAGCCCAAGTTGAAATGCTTGTTGACATCAAACACTTGCTCTAGCAGTCCCCTTGATGTGTTCTAAAACATCTCCAATATATTCTCTTGGCCATGTGTTTCTTCCCTGTTCACAAACATTAATTATACTCGAAACCTTCAAACGTTCGTAATTTTATACTCCAAACCCAGCCGTTACGGTGGTAAAGGAGCGGATCGCAAACGGAACAAAAAAACATCACAGCAAGATCGTTTCAAAAAAGGAATGACAACAACAATGTCGGCTGAATACATAAAGACTGATTTCGGATGGGCAGCGGTGACAATTGGTACGAAATTATTTAAGCCAAAGAAAAACATACAAACATGAGACTCTGTCTGCCGAGACTGGAGGCACCTTAAACATGAGACAACCACAATCACCTCACATATAACGTAATTCGCCAAAAATATTCATCTTAATATTTTTTTCATTCCCGCGATGAGCTTGAGCGAGCCAAATGACACAATACTACCCAATGTTACATAATACAATAGCATTACACCTGTGTCAAGTCGGAAAGCTAGCTGACTAAGATTGACTTAGCAGGATATAGTACCAAAAAATTTTGCGACAAATTGCAACGAAGCAAACACCAGAATGACCTGTCATACAATTCTTAGGTTTAGTAAAACCTTCCTAAAAATTCTCAACAAAAGAGGTGAAATCCAGCACTAAATTTATTCAAAGAAGGATCCAGACGCAGCACAGTCACTGCAGTGGACATTCAAAATGGAATTTATGCAGAAGCTACTTAATTACGAGAAAAGAGCAAAAGTCGTCTGCGACTTCAGGTCTGAGTACAAAATACGAGTACGATGACCTCTATACTCGTATATTGTTTTTCATTCATCGGAGTTGCACATATCGATGATAACGCATGCCCGGGTTGAGCCTCGCGTCAGGCTACCCGTCGATCCGGGTATAAGCTTCCGCCACATCATCAATGGAAGTTTGAAGTGTCCAATTCTAGAGACATCCGCACCTTCTAGAATGCAACCGAAGCAACAACCATGTTCTGGAGAGCTCTCACGACACCACGCCGCTTTCAATTTTCGTTTATATAATTCTACTTCCCTGCGCAGCATCGACGTGTGTCTGCACTTCTTGCTGAGATTTTTGTATACATTGCAGGTTTTTTGTTATATTATACGCAGTTTGTTTTGAAATTTTTGTAGTCGAAAGCTAGGCGGCCTTGTGAAGTTGTCCTCGTGCTGATTTTAGCTCGATTTACTGCTGATTTGGGGTTGTGGTCATTGGTTTGAGTGAGGGAGAAGGAAGTGTGAAGGATTTTGCACGCGAGGATGATGAGAGGAGGATTTTTCGATAACATGTGGGATCCTTACAGCGGTGCTTATAGGTATCCTCGGGTTCAGCCGAGACCGCGGTACAATCGCCCACGAGCTCCAGTTTATAATCAGTACGGTCCTTCGATGGCACCGGAGTACAATTATGCTCCTGTGGTTGAGGAGCCTGTGAGCAGAAAGGCAGCGAGGACGATCCCCGTTTCAGATGGAAATGTTCCTGCAGCTGTGTCGCAGAAAGCGCCGCAACCAGAGGTTTGGCGAACTGCTGCCCCACAGGCGAGGCGGGTGGTGTCGAGATTTAAGAATGAGGATACTGCCGCTAGGAAGATTCAGGCCGTGTATCGTGGTTATTCTGTGCGCAAGTCTCAGCCTCTTAAACACCTGAGGGAAATTAAGAAGGTCAGGGAAGAGCTTGAGAGTCTTAAGCGAAAGTCCAAAGAGGAAGAACAGGGGAAGAAGCTGTGTAGTGACCCCCAGGAAAGACTGAGGTGGACAGAGGGTATTATGTCGATGTTGCTACGTTTGGATTCACTACAAGGCGTGCACCCGGAAGTCCGATTCATACGCAAGGCGTTGACGAAAGAGTTGCTAGGCTTCCAAGAGAAGATCGATTCGATGACTGTATCTGGAGAGGCGGAAGGTAATCAAGATGATGGCATTTCGGAGAAGCTCGACACTTCTGATACGGCGAAAGAAATGGTAATTGATGGTCTCACAGATTCTACTAATGCAGAAGGTGGAGAGAAAATGGAAGTCGAGGAAAGCATTTCTGATGAATTAACTGGTCTTCAAAATGAAGCGGGCGGTGCGGTCACCTCTGAACCTCAACAATCAGTGAGGCAAAATATCGTACCTCATGAAGCGAGTGAAGAGGTTGAAAATGAAGCCAACAGGATCAACGTCACTGATCATCGAACTCCTGGGAAGCATGTACACCAGGTACATTCGGATGATTCTAATGAATTTGTCAATTCAGTTATTAAGAATGATTTTGATCAGAGAGAATCCCTTGCTGGCGAGAGCATCATTGAAGAAGTGAAATCTGTTTTGAGGCCAAGCTCTATTGAGTCTGATGTTGAGGTTCCGATGGCTGTAGAGGAGGCACAAACCTCAGCGCAAACATTAGCAATGGACTCGCCTGCCCCCGCCATGAAAGATGAGCTTGAAACGATGTTCAATTCCTCCCAATTTGTACCATATACGGATATTGAACGTGTACATCAAGAGCCTCCTTCAGTGGATGACTCTGTCACAACGTCGCCTTCAAGTGGCATTACCCTGGAACCAATGTCGATGGGTTCTTTAGTCACTCCTGCTAAGCACAATGATGTTGGGAAGCTGTTGGATCCGGTTGACGACATGGATGCAGATAAAGAAGCGGAGAGGCTGCCAGGAGACGCAGAAAATCTAATACCGACTGAGACGGAATATGCTACGAATGAGGCTAATCTTGAGACCTGTGAATCTCTGAAAGGAGAGGGTCCTACAGGATCCTCGGCTCCAGGTGATGAGTGGAAATTGATTCCGCTCATCAATCAATCTCTGTCTTTAGAAACACAACGTGTCGAGTATTCGGAAGTAGGACAGCCACAGGTCTCAACTGCTGACGATGGTACCCCCTTGTCAGAACGTGAGCTGTTGCTACAGCTGTTGGAGGAAAACCGAAAACTCAAGGATGTTGTCGGAAAAGTGTTGCATTGGGGTAAACAGCAGAACAATGTTATTCACAGCTTAGCTAGCCGAATTGAGCAATTAGAGAGATCTCAACTTCAATCAAACCTGTTGGAAGGAGAAGAAAACAAGACCAGGAAAAGAATAAGTAATGGTGCATCATATGTTGGCGACAGAGACAGACCTCGTCGAAGGGCAGAGAGAGGTGGCAGGAGGAGTACCAGGCATCTTAGTTATGGCAATTTAGAAGATTGGCCCTCTGCTGAATCAGATGAATACTTTTAGGTTTTATCAGCAAGATATGGTAGATGTCCACAATGTATATAGGCATGTGCATATTAACATGCAAATTATACATAATCTCCTTGGTTTTCATTCTAACCACTAGACTCCTTGTGAGTTCGCATCAGGTTCTGAATCTTGAGTATGTTGTAAGCAATCTGAGTATTCATTGTCGATAAAAATCATTTACTGAACTGAGAAATGCTGTTTCAAACTGGACTTGTCTGTCTGAGAGTGGATTACAGGACCTGTTGTTGGCTTCTTGAGTAGTTCATCTTCGTTGCTCATGTGTGTGGCCATGGTGTATCTCCATAGCAGATCTCCTGGTTGGGTCGCTTTGGTTTGTGGTGTATCACCCTGCTGTAATGCTTTTCGAGAATCCTATTAAGGCAACTATTGTAGCACTTATTTAAATGGCTAAAGAGCATTGAATTTGACATGTAGAATAGAAGTTTGAGAAATTCAGTGCGATTGCAGATGGCGTGTCGAAGATTGTGTGCAAGAAAGATCATTCCATCTTCTTAAACCAACCCGGGGCGAAGGTCTGTGGTGCAGCACTGGAAATGCTTCAGTATCAAAAGTAAAGACAATGCTGTAAATTCTCGTGCAGATTCTGCCATATGAAAACGACCTTTGGATTCTGTGTTGCTTCACTTCTCTTATTCGACGCTGCCCATGTCATTGATAGACCAAATAGCTATGCTTTTTTAAGCTAAAAAACTTACTCACTGGATGCTTTTTACTTCCACATCCAGCTCACCAAGTAGGCAATTAGAGCCACTGAATCCTTGTAGCCCCTCAGCTTGGATCTAGTCTGTGCACGACAAAAAGGTCTTTTGATTCATTTCACTTAGATTCTTGCACATGATCCCTCAACAAGATTTAGAAAGATTCTATTTATAGTTCAATAGGGGTGTCATAAGGAGAACTGTTTTTAAAGAAAATGTATGGTCCAATCTTCATCTGTTAAATTGGGCCTTATTGATATTCTTTTTTTGACAAGATTTGAATGTACTTTTTGCATGGGCTATAAAATATGTTCTTTGGTACAATTCTAGTATTAGCTATATACTCTATCTATATAATAATAGAATTATATTAGTCTATATGGTGATGCTTCTTGAATAAATATATATATATATATATATATTTGTATCATATTTGTAAGTTTGTCTGTGTTGTAACACGGCTATAGGGTGAAGGAGCAAAAAAAGACATACATTATGGAAGAGTTTAATTGAAAATTTAATAACAAAATTACTTTAAAAAATGTAGATAAAAAATAGAGAGTTAGTAAAAATATTTAATGCTAATGCTGTCTTTTCATAACAAGGGCTTCTACTTATTTTGTAGGGCCATAAACAAGACAAAACAAGATAGATTAGCAAAAATAATATTATAAGCATCTTTAGATCAAAGAAAAAGATAACTTTTTTTTTGATCTAAAGTTTTCTTAAACTTTAGATTGATACCCAGGGAAGGCCAATTATGAACTAGGATTAAAACCAAATCCCAAAGCACAAAACTATGTGCTTATGGCAAATAGAGGGTTCTTTTATTGATTGGAGAGTGAGGTTGGAAAGCAAACTTGATAAGGTTTCTTTGAGTATTGGTTTTAAGGTTTTTGAATTTGTAATGACTTTGTGAGAGCTTTGCAAAGTCAGGGTTCTATTTGACTGACTCTAGTTATTGAGAAATAAAATGGATTCACATTTTGAAAAATTATGTGAATATTATAGCAGATCCATAGATAAAAATTTGTGGATTTGTAAATATAATTGTGTTGAGTATTTATTATGAATTATAGCTTAATCAAATGGCTATTAGATCCAATAAGGATTTTAGTGATTTTGAGGATCAATAAGGATTTTAGTGATTTTGAGCAATTAATTGGTTAGATTGGATTGGTTCTTTTTGGAGCTAATAGTTGACTTAATTTTTAACATTTTTTAAAAATTTTAGAATACATGAATGGTGCAAAAAGGAGCTATTAATGTTGGAAGATTGATATTAAGGTTGAAGAAGGAAAATAGCTGATACTTGAAGAGATTAGGAGTTTTTTCTCCCAATTTGCAAGTTCAAATCTCTTTAAATTTTGTATGCTTATTGTTAACTAGTAAGTAAAAAAATGTGAAAATTTTGAATAAAGATCAATGATTAATTTAATAATTATTGAGATTTTATTATTAGATTTGATTAAGATTTTTTTAAGATTTCATTAGAATTGTTAAGATTATATTAAGATTTTATTAGGATTTGATTAAAGTTATATTAGGATTTGATTAGGATTTGACTAAGATTTGATTAGAATTTTATTAAGATTGTTGGAATTTATTTGGAATTTGATTAAGATTTAATTAAGATTTAATTAAGATTTAATTAGGATTTGATTAAAATTTGGTTAAGATTTACTTAAGATTTGGTTAAAATTCAATTAGGATTTATTTAAGATTTCTTTAGGATTAGCTAAGATTTGATTATGATTTCTTTAGGGATTCTTTAGAATTCTTTAAGATTTCATTATAATTGCTTTAGAATCTCTTTAGAATTTCTTTAATACTTTTTATTATTTCTTTAAAATTTCTTTATTATTTTGTAAAGGTTGTTTTATGATTTCATTAGGATTTCTTTAAGATTACTTTGTGATTCTTTTAGGATTTCTTTAAGATTACTTTAGGATTTGATTAAGATTATTAAAGATTTAATTGGAATTTATTTAAGATTTTATTAGGGATGTTATGTTCTTGGTTAGTTGTAAAATACAACTTTACCTTTCAAAGCTAAGTGCTCAATGCATTCTCAAATAAAACAACATATAATACAACATTGTCCATATGATGATGCTTCTTTAGTATATATATATATATATATATATATACACACACACATACATCATGTTTATGAAATGTATCTTCAAAACTAGACTCATAATGGATAGAATTAATATATGTATATAATTATATATATATATATATATATATATAGATATAAATATAATAATAATTTTTTGGATAAATAAACTTTTAAAAGAAATTTATATATATAAGATTAACCTTTATTATAGCATTCTATAAAAAATCTATTAGCTTTTAGTCCATTCTTTCCTTCTAATATTTCTTAATATTAGTTAATAACAAACTCATGAAAAACTTAACAGTGATTTTATGCCATATGAGTTAATTTGATTTATTACTAATAAAAAAATATATCTCATAATATATTTGTGAAGGCTATTGACAAGCTATAATCAACAATCTATGTTCTATGATATTTTTTTCATGATCCACAATCTTCAAGCTAAGTAAAGTTGGGCAAGTCAAATTTAGTAGTATATGTTTAAAACTCATCTTAATGTGTTAAAATCAGTATCAAAAATTTAAAAATAAAATAATACACTTGAAATCTATTCTTAATTATATCCATAATAATAATATATTTCAAAGTGAAAACATATGTAATTATATAATTTATTGAAATAAAATTATTTACAATGTTACATCTAAACTTTATCTAAACTTAAATATTACTCAAAGTATGACATGATTATTTTCATGTTATTTTTATTTGGTTGATATACATTGAGGCTATATATCTTAATTATCAATACAATTCTAACCATAATTAATCACAATTGTAAAAATTCTGATTATCATTACCCTAGTTCATTTGAGTTCCTCTCTCATAATAAGATATTTTTTTTAGATTATAAAAGATATTAACCATTTTAAATTCTTAAATTATTTGTACAAAATGTAAAAACTTTCAAAGATTCTATGTTTTTTAAAAAATAATCATTGTTAAATTATTTTCCAAAAAGATTTATATCAGAAGTTTAGGAAAAATTTAAAAATTAAAAAATTATGGATTATTTTTAAAAAAAATTTAAGAAAAAAAATCCCAGAAATCAAAAAAAATCTTACACAAAAAATCTTCATTTAGACCAAAATATAACCAGAAAAACTTGAAATATGAAATTATTTAAGTTTTTGATTTTTTTTTAAAATCATATTCATTTTATGGCTTGTAATTATGTTTGTGTATTGTCATAAAAATCTTGGTTTTATTAAATTTATTCAATTTTTTTTAAATGTTGAATTCTTCTTGTATGAGATAAGTCATATATATGCACAGTATTTTCTTAGTATAACATACAATTAGTATTTTTTAATCTTTTTTTCACACATTAATATTCTGAAATTCATTCTTCAAAAAAACCAATATCCAGATAAAGAAAAAAATTTATATAAAAGTATTAAAATATCTAATCAAGAATAAATGCATTGCATGAACAAAAAGCACATTATGTACACAACATTCTCAACATCATTGAACACATATTCCCCTTTGATTATTACCACTCTCGAACATTCATCTACGATCATAAGAAGCCAAATTTAAAGAGGTAGAATTCCCAAATTTCGGAGTCAAATGTGCTAAGAGTAGAAAGAAGGAACCACATAGGAGGAGGAATTTTCCCCTATTAGCCCTACACTGAGAAATGGGACAAGCAAGGAGGAGGACATGGGATAGAAGGGGAGCTTCTACGAAGGCGCTCATCGTGGCCCGCATGGCGCTTTACTAGATACTAAGGTTATTGTCATGTAGCCGCCACGTAAGCCCGTGGATTCCATGGCACGGTGAGGCGATTGGACACTGGGCAGCACCTAGAATTTATTGGCGCGGGTGGGGCCAGGTGGAGGAGGATTTTACCTTTTAGCCCGCTGCGCCAGATTCCGCCCGTCCTCCCATAATTCCTCGCTCCCGGCTAATATTCACCCGACCTTTCCACGCGTCGCGACTAGATCCCTTTTGATGCCGTCAAACGGGCCATCAGTTTCGCTACTGGATGCACCCTTCCAAGCGCCGGGTGGCCAGGATTCCTCAAGGTCGGCCTGGGCCCGGTCGATCTAACCCCCCCGTAATCGAAGCCGGGCGAATCTGCACAGAGAGTGAAGCCTCTCGCTATGGGGTATTTGGAAGTGCGATTGCGAGCTATCGTAGCGCAGTCCAGAGCCTTTCGATGCGGTCTGAGCCCGGGTGAGGTTCGCTGCCAATGCATCCCATCGCCGAACCCTGTAACAATTCCTTCCGGACCTTCTGTAGCTCTCGCATTGTGTCTGGAGTCTACTGATTTCTGGCGCCTGCATTGTTTAGGGAAGCTTTGCTGGGGGTGCGTTAGCGGCGTGACTGATTCGAGAGGTGGGTCTTCAGGCGGCGTGTTGTTGCTGCGGTGGGGTAGCAAGAAGTTGATCGGGAGGAAGAAACTGAGCCTTTGTGGCTTTACTCTTTGATTGTTCCACAATCTGAGCCCATCATGGCTGCCTGCAGTAAGCCCGCGGTCCTTTACATGTTTCTGTCGGTTTTGCTGCGTTGTTGTAGACCTGGGAGGATATTTTCTTCGTAACGTTGTTTAGGAGAATTGTAATTTGCTGATATATCCTGCATGTGGTGCTGACCTTGGGGTGGCCTTTGTGTACCATAGCTGTTCTTGTTCTGCAACTTTTTCCTTCATTACGTTTTATTTTAGATCCGCCGTTTACTTTCGACTAGGGGTCCTCGCCAAACTCCATACCTCAATTATTGTGTTGGGAACACGAGGATAGCTGTGTTTGGACCCCTTTCGCTTTCTGAATGAATGGTCTGCTCTTTTCAAGTTCCTTAATTAGGCTTCTTAGTCTTGCAGTTGCCTAATTCTGTGCTTCCGACATTTGTGTTGGTTGCAGCCGAGCGCACTCTTCAGTCCAACTACTGGAAGGAGCACTCCGTGGACCCCAGCGTGGAGGCCATGATGCTCGACTCTCAGGCCTCCAAGCTTGATCTGGAAGAGCGGCCTGAGGTGTTTAGACCCACCTAATGCCACAACTTACACCATTATGAATTTATTTGCATTTGGTTTTCTGTTGTAATACAATGTCTCCACGCATATCCAGCACTCCAGCTCACCTCAAATTTGCATGAGTTCAATTCCCTTTCAGGATCTTAACATGATTTAAGTTGACAGTGCAAATTCTTGATTCCGTGGCTCTTTCTCCACGTGAAATAACGTTGAAGTCAGGGTTTGTAACCGGTGTTCATTTCCCTCGCAGATTCTTTCGCTGTTGCCACCATACAAGGGCAAAGATGTCATTGAGCTGGGAGCAGGCATTGGCCGTTTTACTGGGGAGCTCGCAAAGTCTGCTGGCCATGTGCTCGCCATGGACTTCATGGAAAATCTCATGAAGAAGGTAGTGTTGTAATACAGAAACTCGACGTGAATTTGCTTAAACTTGCTGGTTGCATTCTGAACAAGCGTCGTTTCAGGCATACTTCTTTATCAATGTTTGTTGCTACGTTACAGGAATTTAACGAGTTGGGTGTCTTGATGGCAGAACGAAGACGTACACGGACACATGAACAACATCGATTTCAAATGCGCGGATGTGACTTCTCCAGAACTGGATATCAGCTCCGCTTCTGCGGACCTGGTGTTCTCTAATTGGCTTCTTATGTACTTATCTGACGAAGAGGTTGAAGGATTGACGTCACGTATCATAAAGTGGCTCAGGCCTGGTGGATACATTTTCTTCCGAGAATCATGCTTTCATCAGTCTGGCGATCACAAGCGGAAGAACAATCCTACTCACTACCGTCAGCCCAGTTACTACACCCAGGTACGAGATACGCATTGCTGTGTTTTTTATGTACGCTCTTACATCCTGTTCTTTCCCATCGTTTAGGACGTTATAATTTTTACTGGGGTAAATCCGGTCTGTGGTGAAATTGCAGGTCTTCGAGCAGACACACATTCAAGAAGAAGATGGTTTCTATTACGAGTTCGAGTTGGTGGGATGCAAATGTGTTGGCACTTACGTGCGCAATAAGAAGAATCAGAATCAGGTAGGGATGGAGCCAACCACGCCGCAAAGTGGATTTATCCAATCATGTAGAAATTCTTTTTATCAGCTTGTCCCTATCAACTTCGCGAGGTTGTGATGTTGGTTCCAACGTATGTTGCTACACCGCAGGTGTGCTGGTTATGGAGGAAAGTGCCATCGCAAGGGCCTGAAGCAAAGAGCTTCCAAAAGTTTTTAGACACCCAACAGTACACAGCTACTGGAATCATGCGTTATGAGCGCATTTTCGGAGAAGGGTTTGTGAGCACTGGTGGCATTGGTATGATCTTTGGCACAGTCGGTGGATTCATACAAACTAGTAAAATAATTTCTCTGCTTGAGCACTATCTAATCCATCAGTGTCCTCAGCCCAAAATCATGGGTACTTATCATGTTTGTGTGATACCACATTACAGAGACAACTAAGGAGTTTGTAAATATGTTGGACTTGAAGCCGGGACAGCGTGTCCTGGACGTGGGATGCGGAATCGGAGGTGGCGATTTCTACATGTCGGAGGAATACGATGCCGAGGTTGTTGGCATTGACCTGTCTGTAAATATGATATCCTTCGCCCTAGAGCGATCCATTGGCAGAAAATGCGCCATCGAGTTTGAAGTGGGAGATTGTACTAAGATTAACTACCCTGAAGCTTCATTTGATGTCATCTACAGCCGTGACACCATTTTGCATATCCAGGTGAACCACTGCCCATCATGTCTTCCCCAAACTTGGAATCCCATTTTATGAATCAGAATCAATTTCATGCATCGCTTGTTATCTGAGTATGGAACTCTTACTCTAATCCTTATGGGTCCAATATGAGAATCTGAGTCTGAGAGCGAGCAGGTTGCATTGAGGAAAGAGCTATATCATTGGTTCAATATATTCATACTGCGGATTTGTCTCTGACAGGACAAAGCAGCATTATTCGACCGCTTTTTCAAATGGCTTAAACCTGGCGGTCGAGTTCTTATCAGTGACTACTGCAGAGCTCCAGGTACTCCATCGGAGCAGTTTGCTTCATACATCAAACAGAGAGGCTACGACCTTCACAGCATCCAGGCCTACGGTCAGGTAAAATAGAGCTCAACCAATCGAAGTATACTGACACGATACTTTTATTTCTTGAGATGATATAGTTTCACCACACATAAATTGGGATACGAAAATTCGCACATATATTCACCAATGAGGCTATTGTTTGTATGCAGATGTTGCAGGGTTCTGGATTCATAAACATGCTTGCTGAGGACCGGACAGACCAGGTAAGGCAGCTGAAAGTTAAACTTGGCATGGTGCATTTCCCGGTTTTAACTTGTTTCTTAGTGTCCACTGTGCCACACATTTCTTATGCGACTCTGGTGCTGCAGTTCGTGGAAGTCCTGAAGAGAGAGCTATCTGCAACTGAGCAAGACCGTGACAAATTCATCGAGGAGTTCTCAGAGGTAAAATTTTGTTTCCCAATGTTCCTTAATGCATTGTCAATATCATTTGTTAGAGAAGATTCAAGGAGTGGACGGACAGAATTTTCTGACATGCAAGGGGACGGCATGGTCATGTCTTTCTGTCAGTAAGAAGCATATGTGTCGAAACGCTGTCATTACCAAATGATTGATGTGAAAAATCTCATCTGTTCGTGATCGGCATAAATGCAGGACGATTACAATTATATTGTTAATGGATGGAAAAGCAAGCTAGTGCGTTGTGCAAATGATGAACAGAAGTGGGGTCTTTTCGTTGCCCACAAACCCTTGTAAATTGATTAGTACTAGTTGAAAGTGCCCAACTACCTTCGGCGCATTGAGACTAGTTAGGTTTGTAACTAGTGTAAGGCATTAACAACGTCGATATTCAAAGAACCCAGATTGTGCACGTTTTTCGAACACCTTGAAGAGATTGTAATCGCTATATCTATATAATATGACAGTACCAATTTTGGTGAAGTGCCGTTTTGTATCTACACAAAAACGCTCTCTTCTACGTTAGTTGATAATGTGTAACTGAAGCACATTTGACAATTATTTACCTGTTGAAAAATTATCCAATTCTGTTACATGCATTTCTCTTCGTAATTTTCTTTCCATTGTCGCACAACATACTTACAAACTAATTACTCTCCATTAACACTTAGTACGTTATGACATTCATCCATTTTATCACAAAATCTTTTATCATAGTCAATACTGCAACTGATCCTCAATTTTAACAATCAGGAATTCCTCCCAACCGTTCCCAACCATTCACACGTAGTAGTACACAGTACCTGTGTACTTAAAAATCTACAATTTCATCCCATACAAACGAAAGCACAAACAGGTGTCCAATTTGAAGAATCTCAACAATGTGAGTTGTTATGAATCAATAGATACAATTGGTAGTAAACATAATTGAAAATTAAGAGTTCTAATCATCTGGATAAAATGAAAACTACAGATCATCCTCCTCTGAGAGAGTCTTGAAAGAAAATGGTTGAAACTTGTAGCCATCCCCTTGATAGAACTTGTTCTGGAACTCCACCCAGTGAAGACGCAGTGCATGAAGGAAGGCACTTAATGTCTCCATAAGCAGCAACACACCGAAGGTTACAAATGCAAACACGATCAGACCAATAAATCTGATTATCGGATTTGTATACCTGCCAAATGCAACAATCATACCTTCAGAATCCATCAATATGAGCACTCAAGTATCTGAGCTACTAGGTCTCAGATATTTTATCAGTAGTCTTGAACCCTAAACCCTCCTCTAATAATGATAGGTTTTCAGTTAGACCAGTGCTAATATATCAAATAAATATACCAGTGCTGTAGGTTTGCCTGCACTATCACCATCACTCGAAAATAAGAACTTCAAAATCAAATGGCATTACTGAACATACCCCCAAGCGAACATGAGAACTCGGTCGTAAAACACTGCAGAAAGCTGTGCATGCGCAAGACTGCGAAGACGAAATTTAAGTAAAGATAAATCAATAAACTGCATTACTGGTTAATATAACTCAACAATTTTGCATCCAGCAAACACACATTTTCAACATGTTTAACTTATTAACACAAGATCATTCTGCATCAAATGAAGTAATTGCAACAACTAGAACAAATACCTGAGCGCCCACAGTCGCAGATAAGAAGCAGTGTTGGACACAGCACCCAACACAAACTCAATAGTGTGAATCATTTGGTGCACAAGCACTTCACCAAATTCGAACTCCTCTTCGTCAGGTTCACCATCGATTTCCAAGTCAGTTGATTCAGTATCAGACTCTCTCAAAATTCCGTAAGCTCTTCCCTGCATTTTCTGTTGAATGCAGCCGGCGCAACGATATTTAGTAAACTGGTCCTTCTATGGCATCCTCATAAAAGACACAATTCATCTAACATTTGTAGACCCCAAAATTTTAGAGAATGCTAACATGCTACAAACATTTTCTTCACGAGAAATATCCATGTAATTTACGGGCATGTGTAAGACATCTGAAATACTTGTCAGGCACCAGTTACGGGAAGATCAGCGACAGATTGACTGCTTTATATACAGACTTGGGAATATCATTTCACATACGCACTCTGCAACGCTACAAGTTAAGACCGTACGCACAGAACTTTTGCGCACACAAAGCAAACAAGGGGCGAGGCAACACGATTTAAAAATGAGATATAGACTAGTGCTACACTAAAACAGCTAGTGTCGAGGACCACACAATGAAGGAATTAACTTGCACCTGAACATGTTGCTTTCGCAAAATAAGAGGCTTTGGAAATAGCATCCAAGGAACAGCAACCAAGGCTACTAACAACAGCACAATCTGCAAAACAAAATAACCGTAATTAAAACAGGACCCATCAAAATGACATATTGATGGCTGAGACCTCCAAATCTGCGACTAAGAGCATCTCATTGCAACCCAAAAGCAGGATTAACATATAACATTTCTCAACCCAGAAAGAGGTAAATTTTCGTACCTGAACAAAAGTTTGGCCCATGAAGAGCTGATTCTCACCAAGGTCTTCAGTAGGACTTAGAAACATGTAAATCATTACATGGTACAGATCGGGCTTGCTTCCTTGGCACCACTTCAGCACTATTAGAAATGACAGATAGCCGAAGAGAGCATTGAGAAACAACAGCTGCGGAATAAACTGGTACCTGAATTCATTTCGTAAAAGGAAAAGATCTATTAGCATTTTCTAACTCGTTAAAGATTAATATTAAGTAACTAACTTCATCCGCACCTGAACTGATTAAATGGAACACTCTAACTTATAATGCCATGTTCAGAATCATCTCTCCATGCAAAACTTGACAATCGGCACATCTGTAACATAGTTGCTAGTCACTAAACTTTCGATAACAAATGCACTAACACAACTTGCACACCACGAATGCATCTAAAATTGGTTAAATAGGTTTACCACACGTCAAGTGCACTGCGAAAGTATCTAGCATTGAAGTAGCTCAATAGAATGCCCAGGTTCATCTGAGCAATGCCCAACAGGATTGACATCTTCATCTTTAACGAGTTGGTAAATGGGAGCTCTGATCGAGATCCATGCCAAATAGGGTCTACTCCAAACGCATAAGGCTCATATGACCATTTCTCCACTCCTGAAGTAGTCGCCGTCCTGAAATCAGGCACACCCAAACTTATTTAATAAGCGAATTCGGCACACAACAAATTTGTGGCGAGTCTAGTATGAAAGACGTAAAAAAAAGTGCCAAGTTTACACAAGTGTTGGACTTCTCAAAGAACCTCAACAACCACAAATATTAACATACTACTGGAGAGGGAGCTTACGGGCAATTCTCAATAGAATATTGTGAGTCCGGGCACCGATACGCTGATCCTCCAAAAAACCCAAATGGAACGGAGAAAAACTCGTTATATATAAATCCAGTGTAAATAGAGAAAATAGCCATTAAAAGAATCACGTAACGACCTCCGTAAGCCATCTCCATAATATCGCCAAGTTTCTGCAGCAGTCCAACAGGTTTAGTTTCACTACAAAACTTGAGATAAATCTCAACTGAAGTTCAACTTGAGATGCTTAAATGATCATGTGCGCAGAGAAAGTCTTTTAAAAATTACCTTGCTCCCAAGTTTCTTCTCATTTAATACAAGATAAAGAGCCCCCAGAAGTAAACAGATTCCATGGCCCCAGTCACCAAACATAACAGCGAATAGGAAAGGGAAAGTTATAATGGTGAAACATCCAGGGTTTGCTTCCTGATACCGTCCCACACTGCATATTCACAGCACCTGATCAGAACTGAATGAAAGAAAGGAAGAACAACCATTACCACAATCCCTTGGCAGTTGAAAACAGCGATCGTCAACAACCCAGTTTCAACGCGTCGTAATATTGTTGATCAGCACACTTACCCATAAGCTTCCACAATTTCTTGGAATGCATTCGTGAACTTGTTGGTTTCAAAATAACTAGGTGGCGACTCCTTCGTGTGCAGAACTTGAAAGATCGTATTAACCTGAGAGTTGCTGACAAATGCTGCTCTTTGAAGAGCATCTTGAATCTGCACCCCCAAAACCAACATGAAACACCTAGTCAATATAAATGCACAAGTAATATATCGAAAAAAAATAAAACTGCAAACAAGTAAAGAGTGTGGTCGCAAGTTATGATGTTTTAGGAACACGATAAAACCTTAGGCTTGGCAGAGACAGGGCACCAGCCCTCAGCGACCAGGCACTTGCGTGTAACATCGATGCTTAACATATTGAGTGTATGGTACACTGCCTTCTCACGTCTCACCTGCTCAGCAAAGAACCAGTCAATTTCAGGGATACGACTTAACTAGTAAAAATAAACCCATGGCATACATATCTCTTAAAAATCCTTGTCTTCAAGACTAATAACTTCAAATCAAGCAATGCTCAGGTAATCAACAACGTAGGGTTATTTATGTAGTCAACAGTGTGCCTTACCATAACAGTCCATTGGTCAAGATTGTTTCCAATGCTATTAAGAACATTGTCTCTGTGGTTAATACCAGCATCAAGTGTATGTTGCACGTCAAGTAGCCTTGTGTCAACCTGTACAAGAAAAAAGCTTAACGATGACCAACATATTTAAACAACAGAAAGAAGCGTACACTAAAATAATGTTATCACAAAATTCAGAGTTGAGACACGACTGTAGACTATATACCAGGTCTTAAGTATGACTTAGAACTCTCACAATGCAAGCAGCTCTGGAAATCAAAATAATAAAGCGAAAGACAAATTTTAAATGATAGAGAGTAGCATCACGACATCCTAATCAACTTCCACTAGTGATGGCAAACAAGTAGTTTAGACCAAACAAGAACTTAGGTTTCAAACCTAGTCCTTGATTAAGTAATAAGTAAACAAAAATAAACTTGTAAATATATTACCTCAGACCTCATATGCCCCTGTCTACTGGACTCCTCAGGAAAAGGATAACAATTGGCCCCAAAAGCGTCGCAGATCTTGGAAATCTTTGTTTTGGCGCGCTCTCCAGAAAAGAATATAACAAAAACTGTTTTCTCTATCTGTATTTTGGCCATTTACATACATTAATCATAGAAATATCATCTGCAATACCAACAAAATCTCCAAAGAAATCCATAGCTCATCGTGATTATGTTGTTATGTATGAATACAGCAAGTTAAGACAGGGAAAGTATAAGCCACCCCATTTCTACCTACGTTAAAAGATATAATAAAAAGATTAGTACACGGCGCAATATTTCTCTCCTACTCTTTAATAGTGGTGCTTGTCCCTTCACCATCAGCACTTCTTCCTTATTCTGGCAAGTTTTCTTCAAATATCCAATATGAGACAATGACGCTCAAGGCGTTTAAATTTTAAGGAATTCACTAAATAGACTACATATTATAAAGGCTCTTTTAAATACAAAGAGGCACACACTACACAGAATAAACAAAGTCAAAATCTTATTATAACTTGTGTTATTAAGAAGCTTTAGTCTGAATCTCAAAGTGATGGTTTGCGACCAGCACTAACCTTTTCACCAGTGGCTGGATCTACAACAGCATCTTCAATTGAAGCTTGTTTCAGAAACATGTTGCCTCGAGTAGCTCGGAAAAGAATGCGCTCAAAAGATGCTGCTTTAATTTTGGGAACCACACCTGTAATAAAGCCCAACCTAGCTTGCTTTGATGGCTCGGTCTGCATCTCCTGAGAGAAATACTACTCTTAGACGAAGTTTAATTCACACAAGATGGCAAGAGAAAGAGCATTGACGTACATTAAGATTGCAATAAAAGGAAATTATTTCGATATCAGTTCTATCCCAATCACATTCATGTAATGAGAGAATCACACTACACCTGTTCTTGTAGAAGTGGGCGATCAATAGCTTCTCCGATTGAGGAACCATTCTCAATATCTGCTCTTTGTTGTTGCACAGTAGTTGCTGCATTCCTCACGGAACTGAAGAAAGCACCAGCCTATCCACAGACCAGACTGCAACAGCTCAGTTCGCGTAAATGAAGCTGTAGGAACTTGAGAAATACTCACACAAACATCCTCACTAAAATCAGGGCCAACTGCATATGCAGAAGAAACAACAAAGTGCACGTCATAGACTGCCACTAAGAAAACAGCGTTCTTTGCTTTCATCCAGACTAGCCACTACAAAAACGGAAAATATTTTAATGTAAGGTGTATACTTTTTTTTTGTTCAAGTGTGCAATCAAAGTGGCCCTTAAAGCTGAGGTCTGTTACCTTGTGCAGCACTAACTGAAACTCGGTAAGTTCACTATGCGTTCGTTGAAGTTTATCCGTATTTGAATTGATTTCTAACAATTCAGCCTCGAGATCCGTAAGTTTTGCCTCAAGCTCATCTAAACCTATACCTTTGTCCCTTAAAGGCCTGTAAGCAGGTGTTCTACCAGATTTTGCAATTTGGTCCTGAAAGTAACGTATCTTTCTTGACATTTCTCCACATCGCTTAACCTAAGAGTATACAAATCGAGGTTACCAAGTTTAGCAAACACAAAGTGTGAAGTGTATAAAGTTAAGTTCAAATAAGAACAGGAAAAACACAACCAACAAACACCTAACCAAAATAACCAAAGAGGGACATAGGAGGATGTCCGAGAACGCACCTGGTTAGCATAAGTTCGCTGAAATGGACTCCTCTCTGGGTTTAACTGCCATAACAAGCACCAGGGGCTGCTGAGCAAGGAAATCAGATGAAAACCCACTCACACATGAAGCAATAACTTATTGATACACGGGCACAAAAAAAAATATTGTGCAACTCCTATTTCGACTGGAGTTATTCAAAGCACGTTTGCTGAAAGTTCCAAATGTAGAGTCGGAGAGAACCAAGCTGAAAAACTCATCGAAGTTATGCTTAAATTTATATCAACCTAAACACCTGATTGGAGTATGGAAAATTTAAACAATTATTTGATTTGCATTGTCTTCTTTAATGCATCGGGTTCTACCAGAACCTCCAACGATTCCGTTATTGCCATTCTAAAAGAAGATAACACAGATCCGAATTAAAAACCAGGGGTGATACCGTAAGAAATAGTTTCTAACGAAAAATATAGCAGGTAGAAACTCGAAAAGAATACTGAAAGATGCATGAAACGTATCACGCTATCACCAGCTCTTTCTAAATAAAACCTTGAATCGTACGCGGGTTAAAAATTTGCAATTCGTACTGAAAGTCGTGTCTTAAATTTAAGATCCAACGCCACAGCCCATAGAGAAAAAGAGGAGCATGTTCTTAACCCCTGCTTATTGAGAAAGACATTAAGATAGCTTACACTATTGTAACAATTATGGCTGGGAACCTAGACGCAACAACATGAGAATCGCCAATACGGCATAGCGTGCACACCTAATTTGCCAAAAAATCTTTCAAAATAAATAAATCAATCAATCAATAGGTCCAATTTGGAATATTGATGATACTACTTTTCTACTTCGTCCACAACACATATAAAATTCACCGACTCCGGGGAGCTGGTGAATACCAAATGCCTTCCGCCATTGGTTGTTTGCAAGCTACGATATTAAAATTCATGGTGAGGATTTGGACGCGAAGATGAGATCGAAGCAGTATAGTCGCCTAGAAGGGCAGCAGAAACTTCGAATCGCTTGAAACACTGACTGATAACCCAGTCACTTGATGCCGCACGAAATCTGAAGATCCTAAAAAGCGGGCAATAATTCGAATTACAAGAAAAACTGCGGTCCTGGCTAACTCGTGCCAGGATCTAGACCAAATGCAGCTGCAAAGCTTGCCAATGACGTACTACCACTCGAAAACCCGAGAGAATTTCAGCTGCGCGAGATTATTGCCATCACTACGCTAGAAGAGAGAAACGGAAGGAGACTCACATCTTTAAACTGGAGCAGACCAAGCTCCGCCAAGTAGGTGACGGTATCGTGAGCCGATTCGGCAGGAATGATAAGCTGAACGAGAGTCATCTCCTCCGACCGGAACAGATCCATGGCAACCATCTTCGACAACCCTGGGCGGACAAACCGCAACCCCAATCCCCTTCGCTGCAATCTAGTATCAACAAAAATACTCCTCTCGCAAGCCAAATCGCTTTCCCTTCCACCGCTAGGCTCTGCACCGTTGGAGACGCCGAGAGCGGTGCTTCCAAACTAAATCCTAACTAATCCCTTCCCAATACTAATAGAATACAGGAAAAATAAACAAATAAATAACAGAAGGATAGAAGAGATGATCGGGTGAGGAAGCAATCGGAGGACCTCACCCGGTGGGAGGAGACAGAAGGGAGGGCATGGAAATCAGTCATTGAGACGAGGAGCGTGATTCCAGCAACGCCTTGCAAAGCTACGCGGTGCCGAAAGCCATAGCTGCGGCGCTCTGCGAGCTTAAGTTCCTACGACGAAGCACGACGGACGATGCCCGGTCGCCATGGCCACCGTGTCTTCGCGTCGGGGGACGGGGCTATATCTACGATTTGGCTCGCTCTTGGATATCTACGAGATTTGATGATTCAACGGGGCTACACTCATTGTGGTCCTCATTGTAGATCTTTGAGGTGAATAACGTAGATTTCCGGGATTTGGGTTTAGGAAGGTTGATTTGTTGCTTTTTAAGATGATTTTGTGTGATTTGGAGTTCACGTTATGATAATCAAAGTCAATTTTGATTTCTGTGTTTTGAATTTTGATGTATTTTAAAAAGAAAATGAAATAAAATAAAACTTTCTTAATTAAGTTACTATTTCGATTTTTTAAATGGATTCTATCAAAAACTGAATAGTGAATGATTAGTGATGTTTTCGAGGTTTTGTTGGCTGTGTTATATCAACTTTATTTTTTTTTTGAATGATGTCCTTTTCATATCAAACTTGGTTAGTTAAAATATTTTTAAATAGTATAATTATGTAAAATTTGTGTTTTTTTTTAATAAGACTAAAAGTGTATGTCATGTATTTTTAAGATGATAAAATCTATCGTAGGGCATTTTCAATAAAATTGGAGCTTATGCCCCAGTTCGAATGAAAGAGTCTAAAGATGGTAAAAATGAAAATTTGATAAATGTTTGTTATTTTATAATTGAAATGTTCCTTATTATAGTAGTCAAAGAAGTAATGATTGATTTTGTAAACTCTCTTGAGAGAGTGCCCATGATGCCAAAAAAACAAATGGGACCTGACAGTGATGCATGAAATGGTGGCAATTTGGTAAATATATATAAAAAATAAGTTATTGGTAGTGTTTGGTAAAAAGATGCCGGTCATGATGAAGTAGAGCAATAATATGGCATGATTTCTCTCAAAAAAAATAGAATGTTTTTAAAATGCCATAAATTCCTCAAAACTTATTTTGAGTGAATAAATGAAAACATTACTTACATGTATACAATAAAAACGTAAAGTGATAACTATTTGTATTATGTTAACTGTCGACAAGGAATACATAACTTTGAAAAATGTATAGACTTTCATAAAAATGTATTTTGAAACCTTTTTGGTATATTATAGGAATGAAGAAAGAATTGGAGGATGGAAGAGAGTGGGAGGCCCATAAAGAATTTATAAAATACCATGAAAGAAATATATATATATATAAATTCATTATTTGTTATTTTACTTCTTTGAGTATTAAAGAAGGTCCCACAAAATTACAAGGTGTAGCTAATATTGCGGTGTAGCTAATGCTGCCAATGATTTTTTTGAATAGGTGTGAGCCTATACAGTATTTGTGTAACCTCAAAAATGTCCAATGATTTAATCAGAATCAAGTCGTGATAATTAAAAGATGATCCTACATTGCCAACTTCACATCACAAATGACCTTTGAAGTCACTCTGACTTTTGTGGGCTTATTATGGAGACAAATAATGGGATGTTGATACACCCAAGTACTAGACCTGCATGTAAGACCTGCAATGGTTATACTAATTTAACTAAAAGCTCCACCAAAAACAATTAACAACAATTACAGTATTATGTACACAAATGGGCCTAGTGCTCTTCATATCCGAGACCTGAAGGAGTCTCTGAAATCAATTGTTGAGTACATTTGGACCCTTGCACTTCCCACCACTAGTGTTTTTTAATAGACTACTCGGTTGAATCCAACTCTATGCCGGTTGTGTGACAAACAGCTACACAACATAATCTAAGAGTGTAAGCTAGACGCGAGCTGGTCAAGAAATAAATAGCCGGGATATGGACTCCAGTATAAACATAACTACAAGCTACAGCAATGCGACAACGGAAGGCATGATGAAATGTTGAATTGTGGGCTACATGTGCCTCAAGTTGTTTGGTTTGTCAGGAGCTCCACAACATCCTAAAATGTATAAGAGAGCTAATTTGATAGTCTTATGTTTGTCACGAAGCATTAAAATCTGATTTGATGGCAAATAGGCTAAGAGATGACAAGGAATGGGTGACCTTTTCAGTGGAAGATCTGAGCTGAGGCGTAGTATTCACTTTCTTTGAAAACTGGCCGCAGGTCTTCATCTGCCATGAAATTGAGAGGAAAGTTTACAAGATGACCTTGAACTGCTTCCAGCTGCTTGTTTTGAAATTCAGGGATTGGTCGCCCATTCTGGTCCAAGGGTTCAAGAGCTATTCCAAGATCAATCGTATTATGATCCATTTTCTCTTTCCTTTGTGCAGCTGCCTGCCGTAGAGCAGACCGAGAGTGAATATTATCCGCGGGGATGCATGCAAACGTGGCTTGATAAATGTCCGTGTTCTTCTGCGCAGTCTTTACCCACACCTCCTTGTATGTAGCATCCCCAACTGGATCCACTATTATCTCGATATTGGAAAAGTCTATGCCCAAGTGCTCCGACCAGAGGGAGAGGCGTAAGGAATGCACAAAGCGACCTGCCCGCCATGGTTTGCCGTTCATCTTCGAGTTCACAAACTCTTGGTCCTCTAAGACAACGCCCATCTCTGAGTCACGGGAGCCCAGCAAGCTCCGATCATTTATGTTGGCAGACCCGATTATAGCGAGACGGTCATCCACAATCATGAGCTTGCTGTGCACATAGACCTGGCTGGTGGCTAAAGGACCGTTCTCGAGCCGGCCGTGGTTTCGAAGCCCATAAAACGAGACGTAATCGTTGGCTTGAGGTCCCAAAGAAGCCCGAAGCCGATTTAGTAACGAATGTCTACCGCGACAAATCGTCCGGAATTGCCAATGCATGATGAACCTGACTGAGGCGGCTCCAGCGTCGTCGACTCCACCCTGGAAACCAGGTAACAATGGCATGACCACAATCACTCGAAAGCACTGGCCTTCTGAATGGGCCCGCATAATCCGTGCGTATAATGCCTGCAGTACTCTGTTCCGGATAGTGTCGTCATTGTCCATGCCTGAGATGAAGAACTGATTCTCAATGTAGATAAAATGATCTGCCTTTTCTATCAACGAACAGTAGGCTGCGTGAATGCTTCTCTCCTCCGGTTGCGTTGTGCCAGCAGACCACTGACCTACGCTGCGAATTACCTGAATCTTGCAATGCGACCGTGGCCCAATGTCGCCTAACCCCTCAATGACGAGGTTCCCATCTGAGACAGGCTGTACTAATCCCCACCAATCTGTATAGTTCTCTTGTAAGCCATGTTCTGGCGCAGTCGCCTTGGTGAAACTGACATTGTCATCTGCTTTTTCTTTAAAAGAGGATTCCTTGGAGTCAGTTATGACATACTCTGACGAAATGAAGCCGGGATCTATAGTAGAATCTGGACATGGCACTACTCTACCGCTGCTTCTTATGGGCTGAAGCCCTGAGAATTCTTTTACAATCCCACTTCCATAGCCATCAAACAGAGTTCCACTTCCACGGGTGTCCAGCCTAGAGGAGTCCAGTTCCTTGGGAATAAGCAGTGGGATACTAGCATAGGATGCCAATTTATCAGCATCCGCAGCTTGTTGCATCGCAACTTCCACTTCCACTTTAGCTTCCTCTTCTTCGAGACCAGTAAGATAATGAGGAATGACCATGTGCTGATGTGGTAACAGTATAGGAATTGCTTTGGTATTAGGAGCCTTGTTCCGCTTCGCAAAATTCCACCTCTGAACAAAATGTCTGGCGACGTCGCGGCAAGCAGGGCCCCAGATTGCACACTGCACATCATGCCATGGCATCCTCGGCAACTTGTTCCGATCCAACTCATCCTTCATTGCGTCTTCCCAAGAATTCGGTTCAGACTCGCGTGGGTTATAATAGTCTTTCCCTGGCCAAATTGAAGGAGGGCTATCCCACACACGATGATTAGGATCGTCGTATCGCCCATAGCACAGATCAAGCCCTCCTAAGAAACATACATGGTGGTCCACAATTACAAGCTTCTCGTGGTGCGACCAGAGGTAAACCCCTGACGAGAAGTGGTCTGGCCAGCGTAGCACTTTGATGTTCTCATGGATCCCTTGCAACTTTCGTTTTGAATAATTACTGTTTATTTTCAACGCCATGGACACCTCCTTGTACAAGAGGACGTAAATTTGAACTCCTTCCTTCGCCTTGCTTTCCAGCAGAACATCTAGTCGAGAGGATTCGTGGGACATGAAAGGTCTACGTAGATATAGCTCAGGACACAACCACCACCCTGTGAGGAAGATTTCAGACTGAGCACTTTCAATGGCCATCATGATTGCATCAAAAGCGGCTCTTCCGTCTATGAACCATTGAGCCACACTGCCGTCTGCTGTCATCCCTCTCTGTGGAGCATAGGAACCAAACCGATGTGGATTGCACCAGCCGTCACTAGGTTTCACGGCCGCGTTGTTTATTGCGTCCACCCAATCACGTGCACTGACCGCCCGACTTGTGCGGAACTTTAACTCCCGATTACCACAGTTGACTACAAACGAGAATTTTAAAGGATTCCTTTCCTTCCCAGGCTCCGCTAGGGCAACTGGATTCTGCAAGAACCCAACGACCATCTTCTTTACTGAGAGCAAGACTATAAGACATGACAACGCAATAACCGAACATCAAAGTGAAAAATACTGAGGACGACTGAATTCTATTTCCACAATTTAAAGACAAAATGAGGATCTAAAGATGACGTTTTCCTAAGATTCAATCAAACGCTTTAGACTAACCTTCCTAACTGATAGAACAGATAGTAATGTTAGATACTGTACACACCTCAGAGGAGCCCAACATGTCGAACAAAATAATATCCAGAGGCTTGTCATCAAAAGGATCTGCAAGGAGAACTAAAAACCCGGGCTTGAGAACTGCCCAAACCTCTTGCCAATTCGTATTGAAACAACACCAGCAAGACTCCCAGAAACGGGAACACGAGGAAGATCGTTCGTCAGGAAACCGAGGAAGATGCTTCACCGTCACGTAGCCTTCTTGGAGCTTTGGTCCATACTCCGGGGTAAACGAGAGTGAGCTAACTTCTAAAAATTTGCATACTTCAACAGTATTGACAATGTCGAGGCTCTCCAAAAAGTGATTCAAATAATTTTGCATAGCAGCAGTAGCTCGGGGAGATATATGCGGGAGGCGACCAATCGCTGGACGTATGACAGGAAGCGCAGCGCTCGAAGGAATGTCTCTCTTCGGATTAAGAGTGACATCCTGGGCCCCTTCCTGGTTTTCGTCATTTTGACCTTCGTTGAGTGAAGAATGCTGTTGCCGTTCAAGAGAAAGGCGGCGTTCACGAGATAGATTGAATGAATTACGACGCCCATGATGTGAGGAATGATCCTGCGAATTGCGCCGCCAATGACGTGGGGAGTGGTCCTGTGAATTGTTGCGCCCATGTTGCGAAGAGTGACCACCTTGTGAGGAGTGGCGCTCATGCTGTGATGAGTGTGAACGCAGATTAGTGGTTGTAGATGTGGAGGGATATTCATCTCCAAATCCTAGGTTGTGAGCCCACTCTTTGATTTGTTCTTGTCTCTCTTGAATGTCTTCAAGTAACGCGCGCTTCTTCAAAGCCAAATGCAGGAACAGGAGCTGAGTCGCCTTCCTTTCAAGACGCCAAGTGAACTGTTTGTACTGTAGCTCAATGGTGTACACAAGTTGGAAGGCTAGGCTCTGATCATTGCGCTCAGATCGAGAGACCTCAACAACCCGGGCGGTTGGCAGCTCCGTGAAGATTGGATCCTGCTGTTCAAAAGAACCCTGGGGAACATCTGACTCCATAGGATCCATGGGTAGCGGCGCATACTGATACTTGGTACCCAAGTCGTCATCCAATGCCTCCGCATTATCCAGCATTAAAAGTTTCTTCTCTGCGACAATAATCTGCCAAAGACTAACACTAAAAGTTTCTTATCATATACACAAGACTGAATAGTCATTGTATGCTACAACGATGTAAAATTAATGATTTTAACATGTCTCTGCAACTAGGTTCCAACCAGATGCAGAAACAAACCATAGCATATCTTCTGAAAACAAGAGCAAGCCAGCACTTGAATTTCTCCAAAACAGCCAATCAACAACAATGTCAAACTTTATGGCTTCCGAATGGCCCAAGAAAAATCTGAGGATTTCCACATTGTGAACACCGTCTTCAAGTATTCATATTTGCCAACCATACTGTGGTCTCTAAGGGTCGTGACAACCCGTCACGTTTGAACTGATTCAACTGATAAATAATAAGAGCAGGGCCACAATAAGGGTACCTGATTAATATAAACGATTCCAACGTCGGAAGCCTGCTCAAGTCATACAATAACTTGATTTTAAGTATTCAAAGTCACGGTCTATTTCTCCGATTGAAAGTTCTAAATCATGAACCCAATTTGTTAGCAGCAGTTCACTAAGTTTGATGTGAGTTCTGTTTCTGTCAGCCTTGTGGTGGACAGCGTGCCAATTAACCAACTCTGCAAGAAATCAATACGTGATTTCGTGTCAGAAGCTTCAAACCAACCACATTCAATAGCTTCACTAAGTACTAGACACCAATACATTCCGCTCCACAGACACACCTTGAGACTCAACACAAACGTCCAATTCGCCCAAACCGAATAAGAGGGCTTGAAATTTGATATACAACTTCAATGTCGAAGCGAAGATCAAAGAGAGAGGAAAAACAGAGGGCAGCACATTCGAAAGCTTTACGTCTCAGAAATTACAAACTTAAAGATCTTCCACGATGCAAAACTGAGTCGTGATACATTGTGAAATCATACATAATAAAGAAAGCAGTGATGACAAACCTTGCAGGTCAATGAGCTCCACAACGACGCAAACAAATGCCTTAAAAAATGAGTTGAAGCAGATGATCTGCTGTAGCCACATAATCAAAACGAAATTCAAGTGCTTCAGCCGTTGAATTGCTTCTGGTACAGTGAGGATTAACCCCGAAAAGGTTCCCATACAAGATCCACTTAAAGGTCCGACCTTCTCTCCTTCTGTTAACACACGAATTCGCGAATTAATTCAAACCTCACAACCATGTGCAAATTCAACAATGAGAATTCCCCCATTTATAGCCTCAATATGTTCCGGCATAAGACTAAGATCAATAGGCATCGTGAATCGCGATCTGGGTCCCCAAGTAAAATCCTGTTCATCACCTTCTGTCAAAGAGAAGAAGAGGTGGTTCCAATCTAATCAACGACATTGTGACACGATTGCCATTCACTGTTTCTAAACTTAGAAATAGCCATCTAGATCGTGAACAGATATTGCAGTTTGAATTTGCAGACAACTCTAGTGTAAATTATGTACACGATTCGCGATAAGACAGAGCACCGCAATTCGACAGCAACACAGGTAGTTCTCGCCCACGTTCGCCTGACTGATTACAATTGTCACAAAGAAGCAGGGACTAGCAACAAAAATCAACACAACATCCTAGATTCAAAGCATCCCATGCAAGAAACCCGTACAATCCCCCCAGGCAAGGACGTCTTGCCATCGTACTGCCACATGACCCTATCACAGTGGGTGCAGTGTAGGCTGAAAGCTATTCTCACCAACTTGTTACATAACATAATGCCGACAACATTTACGCTCCTCGCGTACACCAGGACAGCGAATTGCATCAGAGTAACCGACTGGGCTAAACGCTCCACCGAGTACTAGGCGTGCATCCAAGCCCCTCGATGCGCCAATCCAACACGAGTTCCTCAACGATGAGGACGTCAACAAAACTCACATGCTACCAGAAGCAACTACTACTCAACCAAGACCCGCTAGGCTCCGTTCTCCTCGTAGCGCAGAATCACCTTGCAAATTTAATCCAAGAGAAAGGGTCCCGCTTCTCCCCTCCGCAACACAATTCAATCCAAACCCGCAGGGCCCGCTAACTCTCAAAGCCTCACAATCACCACCACCACCTGCATCCACTCTCGTCCTCAATTCACTCAACACCACTCACGAAACACAATCCACCCCACCTCGGATCAAGCAAGAGATACTGCGGAGAAACGCAAAACAACGCATGGGCAGGAGACGAGTTGGCGGGTGCGGAGCGCAACGTCAGCTGGGAAGGTCGGATGGCATGGAAATAGGGGGCGGGACAGAGGCGGAAGAGGAGGAAGAGGAGGCGGAGGAGGCTAGTGAGAAAGCAGGCAGAGTGTGGCTCCCCTACAGCTGGCTCGCCATCGCCAGGGGGCTCCATGGCCGTCGTCGTCCCCTTCGTGACGAGCTGCTGGGCAAGCTTCCGAAAAGACAGAAAAGCCCATCACCGGACGCCCTTTCACCCTCTATTTACTAATAGCACTCGCGCGGCATTCAAATTCTCCATTTCATCCATCCTCTAAGATGTAAATCATCCATTTGTTTCCGGACCTACTTCCCTCGCGGGCGAGAAGCGAGCATGGTAGGTACTGTCCAGTGAGTAGGTACTGTATTCCGCGTGGGTTGCCACGTGGATCAGGCGATGGATGCATGCGGTTTTTCCTTTACTGCGCCCACACAAGAGGCATTGCGTTGGTCGGCTCTAGCTTTGGAAATGGATTTGGTGAGTTTACTGCGACTTGAAGTGGTTTTAGAACTCTGACAATTGGAACTGAATGTTTTTTTGTGATCAGAGTTTCATGTGATGGGGGCAGGAGAGAGAAAAAAGAAATAGAGGAAACTGAAACTGAAGGGGAGATTCTCAGCTAAATGAGTGAGGTGGGTGTGCAAGGACATAGTAAAACACGCATGCAACGAGACCATGTGCGAGTGGGAAACCGGGAATGGACAACATGTTGCAACAGGATAAGACCAAACGTGATTGAGCTTGGTGCAAAAAAAAAAAAAAAAAAAAAAAAAACTCTATGGAAAACACAAAAAAAACACCATGTTGCTGTTAGAGAGTGAGCTCATACAAGCATGGTTCGTAACCGACAATTGTGCATAGGTATTAGCGGTGTCCGCCAGAAAGCTACTCAAACGTGTGGAAAGAGAAAGATGCGGCTGATCACGCCGCCGTGGCGGGTATCTCACCCGATACCACGACAGGATTCTTCGTCAAGGCGGAAGCTGGACGGCAGGATTGCCAGTTCGCTGGAAGGGATTGACCGCGACTGCCAGTTCGCCGAGGAAGGACGGAGCAACAACAAAGCATATTCACTAAGCACAACAAGGAAGGGAATATTCTCGATCGATACTGGGCATCCCATGAGCGATCTCAGATGCCAATAAAATATTCTTATCAAAACTTGCAATCAGGGGAAGGGGGGGTTTTATCCACTGTCGCGGTGTGTTTAGCGGCATCATCAAGGCACAGTAACCAGGACGGGGGAATGTCACCCGACTTTCTAGATTCACACACAAACTGATGCGGCGCAGGAATGGCACGCCGGACCAGCAATTATTTCCCCAGCTTCTCGATTCCAAAGCGTGGCCAGTTTGTGTTGGACACGAGCAGGGCACAATATCCTAGTGAGTTCACTTACTTCCAAGCTCCTGCTCTCATTTTCTGGCATGTTACTGATACCAAGTTTTATAATCTCTACTTAAATTATACAACTATCCTAAAATTGTCAAGGATCAAAAGTCTTTCCATGGTTTAGATAGCAATATGTTTTTATAATACTAAGCAAAAAAAACTTTATTTAACCTTTAGAAGGACTCTAATCCATCTATATATATATATATATATATATATCAAATGACAACATATGAAGACTAAGATATTTTTAAAGATTTTGATCTTGTAATAAAAATTTAAAAACTTAATCTATATAGACATTTTAAAGTAGTTATTTTTATTTTTATTTTGAATCTTTTGTTTTATTACAAATAATATAAGTATACCCAATTAGCAACATGTTAGCTATATATTATTAGTGGCAAGAAATTTAGAATAGTGTTCTTATTAGCAATTGTTTTTTGAAATCATCATGCTCTTTAGAATGATTTCTAATTGTGTATTGATCCAAAATTCCAAATTTTAATATTAATTTTAATTTTTTGATTTTTTAATTCTATTTTATTATATAGTTAGTTTTACGTGCCAATTAACATAATCAAAAAAGATTATTTTTATAGATTTACTTGATTTTATATTCATTTAACTATTGAGGTTATATTTGACATAGTAATTAATTATAATAACTTTTAAAAATTAGCTAAAAACTCCTAAGTATTATTAAAGAAATATAATATATTTATCAAATTATTGGTAGTATTAATAATATTTATTTATAAAAACTTGTAACATTAATGTGTGTCATTTATTAAATGAATATTTAAATATTGTTCTTTCATTTATTTTGTCAATAGATATTTGAATATTATTTTGTAGAAATAAATTCTATGGTTATTAATCTTTGCTAATACCAAAGAATGCTATTACACGATGACAAAGACAAAAGTGACTTTATTGAGCTAAGTTCAAAAACTTTTGTCAAGGATCTAAGGACAATAGACATTAAAATCAAGAAGTATAAGATGGAAAAAAAAAAAAAAAAAAAAAAAAAAAAAAAAAAACTAAATTAGAAATAAAATTAAATAAAAGACCTAGAAAAAATTTATATTTATATTAATATAAAACTTGGATTAGCAAGACTAAGATATTTCTTGTATTTTTGCTTTATTTATGCTATAGAAACTATGCTCCATGGAATCTTATAAGAAGAGTAATGAGATTCATAGAATGTCCTAGAATTCTCAAGAATCTTCTATACAAAGTTTTAGAAGACAATAGAAGGTTATAAATGACAATAATGGATAATACAAATTTTTTAAAAATTTAGATGCTTTAATTGTCTACAAGTATAGAACAAATACACAAAAGATTTAAAAAGATGCTTTACACTTCTATAAAATTTTGAAAGGTGATTAACGTTGGAATTATTATAAGTTGTGACATCATTGGTGGATTATAAAATACTTCTTTTATAATTAAATTCAAGTTATAAATATCTTAAAAAATATAGAGAATATAACTTAAAATCTTAGAAGAGTGCTTATATTTGTCTTATTAAATCTTTAAAATAACTAACTATCTCCTTTACAATATCAATATATATATATATATATATATATATATATATATTAGTAGTACTAAACCAATTGTTGTGAATTAGTGTCAAGGACAATAATTGGATGAAGTCAAATAAACAAGTGAGACCTCTCTCAAAGAAATAAATGTAAAGAAGTATATATATTAAAAAGAAACTGGAATGGCTAATACCAAAAGACAAGAAAACTAGAGACCCTTGAACTAGACTGGAAACAAGAAAGGACTTGACAAGAGTGAAGAAGGCTTCACTCTTGTCTCTATTTATACTATCTACCTAAGAGCTAAGTGGCGACGTTCTATAGGACCTCTAACACGTGTCCAATTTACAAGACACGTGTCCAAGTTGCAAGACACGTGTCGAACTTGCAGGGCAAGTTTCCTATATGTTCGCCACGTATTTAGCTTGGTCTTCAAGCTACCAACATGTGCGACATGTGGCTAACTTATTGACCAAGTTTCTAATCCAAAAGTCTACTATGGACACTTATAAAGTCAAAGCAGCGTCTATGAAGTTTCTAGGAAGTTTCTCTAAAGATATTATGGAATTAACCTACTTTTACCTTCTTTTATCTAGTTCTATCTGATCATATAAGTAACTATGTATATGTCCGTGACATTACCTCCCTTTTAAAGGACAAGTTCCACAAGGAGCGGTGATTACATGTGTAGAAAGTCTAAGATGCGACGAATAATATTTGTCACATATTCTGATCTTTGTTTTCTTTGAAAATAATTGATGGGTCCTCTCAGCCATCGATAGTGTCCCATTCCAGGGCAAGAAGACCACCCTGTTATTTGATCATTGTTGTGACCTTCATAACTTCTTTCAAATGTCACATCTGGAACACCGTCAGGAGTTGTTCCTATCTCCAATTAAATCACCAAACATCAAGAATCTCTTCCAAGGTCGTGATACCAAACACGTTGTATCTCGCCATCTATTCGAGGAAGAACATGTTGTTCTTGAAGATCTTCATCTCGGTTGCGTCGTCTTGAGGGTTGTGACAGTCGCAATGTCTCGTCCGGTAGGTCAGCAAATGAAGGCTCTTGAGTCAAATCCGCTGGCTGTTGATTCTCCATCTCCTTAGCGTCACAAAATACAAAGAAGCTACAAACAAGGATAGAAAGTTGAATGTTATCTTGCCTACATCTTGTTTCTTTTATAGGGAAAGTCTTCATCTTGATTTCGATGGATGTTGTTGATGAAAGGTCTCCACCTTCCTCGCTGCATTCGCTAGATTTTTTGCTGGTTCCCATGTGCGCTCACTAATATCGTATCCGTGCTAGTGAACAAGATATTCCAACCTATTTCGGCGCCGCCTTGAATCTAAGACTTCTTCCACTTCAAATTCGTCATTATTGTTCACTTCTATAGGAGGAGGTGGCACTTGTCTTCTTCTTGGTATGTTCACTGTCTTATATGGTTCAAGAAGAGACACGTGGAATACAGGGTGGATCTTCATAGACTCTGGTAGGTATAATCGATATGCAACTGAATTAATTTGTTCAGAAATACGAAAAGGTCTAAGCTTACGATAGTCCAACTTGTCATAAGATCTCGTAGTCTTGATATTGCAACAAAGTAGCCATACCTTGTCACCTACATTGAATTGTGGTTGTTCCTTCCTACGCATCAGCGTTTTATCTTTTGTCGTTCTTGAGCTTCTTTAATTGTGCCTTCATTGTTGTATGTAGTTCTGACAAATGATTTACCAAGTCTTCCGCCGCAGGATTGTCAACTTTCGAATAGTCAAAAGTATCAAGTCGTAGATGGTAACTATAATTGGCAAAGAAAGGTGTTTGTTGTGTAGAAGAATGTACCGTATTATTATAAGCAAACTCTGCCAATGGTAAAAGAGTTGTCCAATCATCTTATTGGTAGTTGATGGTACATCTCAAATATTGTTCCAAGACTTGATTTACGCGCTCCGTTTGTCCATCAGTTTGAGGATGGAAAGCTGAAGATAGCTTTATATCCACCTTTAGAATCTTGAAAAGCGTTCTCCAAAATCTCGATACAAACTGAGTTCCCCTATCCGATATAATATCCTTAGATAATCCATGATAGCGGTAGATATTGTCAAGGAAAAGCTTAGCTGTTTCTTTGCCTGTGATAGATTTTTTACATGGTATAAAATGTGCCATCTTAGTGAAACGATCTACTATCACGAATATAGAGTCATAAGAACCTGAGTTTGGAAGATCCGTGATAAAATCCATAGACACAGAAGACCATGGTTGTTTTGGAATGGGTAATGGCTGAAGAAGTCCGTAGGGTCGGTGGCGAGGAGTTTTTGATCTTGAACAAACATCACATGTTTTTACAAAATCTTTGACTCTCTTCCACATTTGAGGCCACCAAAAATCTCTAGATATCAACTCTAGAGTCTTATTGTACCCAAAATGTCCTGCTGCCGGGAAGTCATGACGAGCTTGAAGAACACGTAATCGTGCTTCACCTTCTGGAACATATAAGCGCCCTTCGAAATAGAGTAGATTTTTCTTGAACTCAAACTTCAAAATATCATGAGACTTAGAAGAATTATTCTTAATTTCATGAATAAGAGGATCTGAGGACATACTTAACTGGACTTGCTTGAGAAAAGTTGAATCAACAGTTAATGTTGATTTTGTTGCTCGAAGATAAAATTGCTCTGGCTTCAAGAGAGTCGTTCTTTGTTGATCAAAAGTTGCATCTCCTTCTTTTGGTGCAAGATAAGAACATCTAGAAAGTGCATCGGACAAACCTTGTTGTTTTCCTGGCCGATATGTAATAATGAACTCGAATCTTGATAGAGACATGCTCCAACGAGCCTGACGACGATTCAACACGCGTGCTGACATGAAATACTCGAGGTTCTTGTGATCCGTATATACGGTGACTGGACTAGAAGCGCCTTCTAGATAATGACGCCATTCTTGAAAAGAATCCACAATTGCGAGAAGTTCTTTATCGTGGATTTCGTAGTTGATCTCTGCTGCCGAAAATTTCCTGGAATAGAAAGCTACTGGATGGAGTTTGTCATCTGTTCCCATTTGTGACAATACTGCGCCCAAAGCAAAGTCAGATGCGTCTGTTTCCATAAAGAATGTCTTGGAAAAATCAACGCGATACAAGATTGGTGTAGAAGTAAAAGCTATCTTCAAAGCTTCAAATGATACTTCTGCTTCTTTACTCCACTCGAGCTTGTCCTTACAAGTCAAACGTGTAAGTGGGGCTACAACTTGAGAGAAGTTCTTGATGAAGATTCGATAGTAATTGGCAAATCCTAAAAAACATTGTACATCCCTTACTGTTTTTGGAATCTTCCAATCCATGATTGTTTGGACTTTCTTAGGATCCATCATGAGGCCATCATTCGAGATGATATATCCTAAGAAGTCAACTTGAGTAGTGTGAAATACACACTTTTCCATCTTGGCATACAATCCTGTTTCTCTGAGTTTTTGTAAGACATGACGAACATGTGTTTCGTGCTCTTCTACGTTCTTAGAGTAGATTAAAATATCGTCTAGGTAGCAGACAACAAAATCATCTAAGAATTCATGAAAAACATCGTTCATGAGATGTTGGAAAGCAGCTGGTGCATTTGTGAGTCCAAAAGGCATAACATTATATTCGAAATGTCCATACCTTGTTCGAAATGCAGTTTTCCATTCATCTCCTTCTTTAATACGAACCAAGTTGTATGCTCCTCGTAGATCTATTTTTGTATAGATCTTAGCTTGATTCAGTTGATCAAGAAGTCCAGAGATTAAAGGTAGTGGATACTTGTTCTTGATAGTGATCTTGTTAAGCCCTCGATAATCCACACACATTCGTAACGATCCATCTTTTTTCTTCACAAATAGAATTGGAGCTCCTGCTCGGGATTTGGAATGGCGTATGAAGTTCTTGGCCAGATTTTCTTCAATATACTCTTTGAGTTCTGCCAACTCATTTTGTGATAGACTGTAGATTGGTCCAAATGGAGGTTGAGATCCCTCCTTGAGATCAATTGAACAATCATATGAACGATGCTCCGGAAGGATATCGGCATTTTTCTTCTCAAAAACATCTTGATAATCTTGGTATTGGCTTGGAAAGCCACTTGAAGTGCTTTTACTATCAGAGACGGGTGTGGCATAAATAGCAAAAGTTGATCCTTTTTTTGCTTCATGCATAAAAGCTTTTGCACCTATAAGTACGGGTTTTACTATACTAGACTTATAGCTTTTTACTTGGTCGACGGAAGTGTTAATAACGTTTTGAGAAAAATGAAGTCTACGAGAATTCCAATCTATCTTAGGATTATATTTTTCTAACATTTGATAGACCTAAAATAATTGGATTAGACGGAGATTTAATTATGTTAAAGGTTACGTAACTATTATGACCGTCTATTGTTACTTTTATAGGGTGGGTCTCATGAGTGACATCTCCAGAAGACAATGGATGACCATCTATGACTTCTACATGTACAGGTTTAGTTTTTTGTACTAGAGGTATTTTACGACTTCTAACAAATTGTTCATCTAAAAAACATGTTGAGGCTCTTGAATCTAATAAAGCAGAGGCTTTGTGGTTTTTAGATCCTAAATATAATTCTATTATAAAACAAGGAGAGGGTTCTGAAGAGAGGATATGACCTTCTTTAGGAATTGTACAAGATTCCAGCTGCACGGTCCCTATTGTACCTGGACAAATTCGTTTTCCAACATGTTATCTCCTTTGACCGCCGTACCCCTCATTTTATAGTTGCGTCGTTTCTTTGGGCAATGTTGAGCAGTGTGCTTAGGTTCTCTACAATATAAGCATAATCCTCCCTAGCGACGATGAATCTTTTCTTGCTCAGTAAGAGGTTTAAAATGTACTGCGTCAATTTGCATGTCTTCTACTTCCGAATGTACATTTGGTGAAGATATTGCCACTGAGTAATAACGTTGAGTTTTCCTTGTACGATTCTCGGATTGAAACTCAAAAAGTCGATTGTCACACTTTACAGCAAAATCGATTGCTTGACTCAATGTTTGAGGATCAGATAAATTGAGCATCAATTTCTTTACTTCATATTGCAATCCATAAAGAAATTGACTGATGAGTGCAGCATCATCCCACTTGATATCGATTGCAAGTTGTCGAAATTGTGAAGCATACACTGTTACAGAGCGGTTTCCTTGTCGTAAAATTTGGATCTTGTTTGTTGCAACACGAGCTGCATCGTGTTCACCATACATAGATCAAAACTCCACCAAAAAAGCTTCCAAATTGTCCAGTATGGGATTTTGTTGTTCAAAAAAAGACGAAAATCATGATAATGCAGAACCAGAAAGTAGAGTTCCAATAAACTTGACTTGTGATCCTGGAGTTGGATAGCTTTGCGGTTGAAGTTTGATTGCCAATTGTACTTGATTGATGAACCCTTGAAACTTTGATCTCGTACCATCAAATTTCTTGGGTAAGGCAATTCTTGGTTCTCTGGCGCTTACAGGGTGTTCTATAATTGGAGAAGGAATGTGATTTGATGCAGGTGTTGAAGCAACTCCAATCATCTTTACATCTCCACTTTCTGCTATTCTTATTCTTCCTTGTGGTGGTAGATTGAGTTGATGCATTGCAAGCATTAACTCCCTTAATTGTTCTTGCATTTGTGCCATTGCAATCTTCATTTCGATAAGCTCTACCATAAAAATACTAAGAAGAAAAGAACTATGTGATATTGCTCAAGGCAAAAGAAAAAGAAAGACTTGATAACAAAGAAAATGCTAAAAACAATATCAGTTTAGAAGTGGGTAATCCGCAACTTCTAACACGCTTATGTCTTGTCAAGAGAAAGGGGTAATCCACTCTTACTCAAGAAAAGACAAAGCTCTGATATTGTAAGTGTACTCTTGTCAATCTGTCAAGGACAATAACTGGATGAAGTCAAATAAACAAGTGAGACCTCTCTCAAAGAAATAAATATAAAGAAGTATATATATTAAAAAGAAACTGGAATGGCTAATGCCAAAAGACAAGAAAACTAGAGACTCTTGAACTAGACTGGAAACAAGAAAGGAGTTGACAAGAGTGAAGAAGGCTTCACTCTTGTCTCTATTTATACTATCTACCTAAGAGCTAAGTGGCGACGTTCTATAGGACCTCCAACATGTGTCCAATTTACAAGACACGTGTCCAAGTTGCAAGACACGTGTCGAACTTGCAGGGCAAGTTTCCTATATGTTCGCCACGTATTTAGCTTGGTCTTCAAGCTACCAACATGTGCGACATGTGGCTAACTTATTGACCAAGTTTCTAATCCAAAAGTCTACTATGGACACTTATAAAGTCAAAGCAGTGTCTATGAAGTTTCTAGGAAGTTTCTCTAAAGATATTATGGAATTAACCTGCTTTTACCTTCTTTTATCTAGTTCTATCTGATCATATAAGTAACTATGTATATGTCCGTGACAATTAGTAGTTGTTATTATATTAAGAATATATATTTTTTGTTTTATTTAATTACTATATTTCTTAAACATTATCCAATTTTACATTAAATTAATAAATTTCCTCTTTTAACATCTTAGTACAGTCTTGTTGATTATCAAACTTTTTTTTAAAGTTATGAAAGTTAGTCTTTGTATTAATAAGTATTATTTGCAACTTGTCAAGGATGTTGTCTTTTACTACAAGTTATCTATTTTTCTTCTCTTGTATTACCTATTTAACTAATATATTGGTATTAAATTAAGTCATCTATTATTCCAAATTTATTGTTTGATAAAGATGGTGGATCTTATTAGCACACTACTTTTATTTTGAATAAAGAAACCATCACATCTACTATCATTATGGTTCTATTTTATACATTGAAACTAAACTCAATATTTCTATGATGAATATTATAACATGTAAAATATTTTTTTATTATAAAAGATATCAATTTATTTAATATATATATTTATTTTTTATAACTTTTTATCTTTATAATTACCAAATGATTGTTTAGTTTTAAAATAAAATATTTTATAAATTATTATTATTATTATTATTATTATGTATATTTATAGAGATAATATTTTTACTAAGTTTTTTTTAATATATATATATATATGCTCAAACATAGGTATATATACATGTGTGTATATAATTAAATTTAAAAAATAAAATTATAAAAGTTCTTAATTTTTATTTCTATTTAAGTTAAAATAATTGTGATTTTAATGCTTTAGCAAATCAAATTTTATAGGTAGTACTTTAGTTTTGATTGCTATTATTCTAAAATATCAAATTTATAATTATTAGTTGTAAAAGTAATATTAAAGTTTATTATGATTTTTTTATTATTTTGTAGCAATTTGTGTATTTTCATAAAAAAGAGATAAACTATCATAAAATCTAATATTTATTTATTATTTTATTATTTTATTATTTTTATTTTAAATATTAGAAATATCATTATTTTAGAAGTTTTAAAATTTTTAAAATTATTTTCTAAGTCTCAATTAAAAAGTACATATTATATAAAATTTATTTTATAAATTTAAATTAAGTTTTGGTATTATTTTGGTGAATTTCTTCAAATTGTAAAACCTTGTACAAATATGTATATGAATTTAATAAAAAAATTAAACATATATGTAAATGTATGTATCAACTACAAGCTATATATATATATATATAATTTATAAAAAAAAAATAATATTAGTTTCATTATTAATTTTGTTTTAGTTTACAAAAGCTTAAAATTTTGTAATTTAAGATTCTAAAGACTTGATACTAAGTAAAGTTTTAAATGAAACTTTCTTATGATAGGTTTTTTTTGACAACTTTTTATTCTATCCTTTACTATATTAATAAAAATTGCTATTATAATTATTATTGTTGAAATCTTAAAAAAAAAAACTTTGCAATAGTACTTATATTAAATTAAAAAAATGAATGAAATCTACATAGTACGTACATTAAATTAAAAAAAAAAAAAACTGTCAACAAATGAAAAAAACTCAATAATAAAGAATCTATTATAACTAAGAAACATATTTAATTTGTTGAGGATTGAAAATAAAAAATGCCCAAGTCAGAAACGACTCAAAATCACCATAAAATAGTATACTGCACTCAAAAATATCTCTCACAGATAGGCCATTCAAATTCCAACTATGCAACATCACTCTTACCAAATAAATTCTATCCCCCATCTAATGTTGTGTCACCAAGAAAATCAAATTAATAAAAAATAAAAAATAAAAAATAAATCAGTTGGTATACCCTTTCTTTCACGTTGCAAGGAATTAATTGAACTGCAAGATTGAAAGCT
Source organism: Physcomitrellopsis africana (assembly GCA_036785485.1). Classification (NCBI taxonomy): domain Eukaryota; kingdom Viridiplantae; phylum Streptophyta; class Bryopsida; order Funariales; family Funariaceae; genus Physcomitrellopsis; species Physcomitrellopsis africana. The sequence goes on along the minus strand of JAWRVF010000481.1, from coordinate 115,628 downwards.
GTAATCTGATGAACATTAAAACTACCTCATGGCATTTAAGCACTAGATTAATGGCATTAAGAGGCTTGTGTCTTCCGGAGCTTGTCTATAGTCTTCATATGTTATCAATATGCAGTTGCTGATTGGTGCATCACTAGTTGGAGGAACTGAACTTGACGAATTGCAGAAATAGCTGAAATTCTTGTACCTTTCTGCAGGTTTCTTCTTCCACGAGAGCAGTTCTAAGTGACTATAAGCTATCAGATTCTCCACACATGAAAACCTGCTTCAATCTGGTAGAAAGTCTCAGCTTTAGGTTGTAGTTTGCACCCATCTGATCAATAACCAGATCACTATAATCAGTACAATTCTTCAGATGCATCTGGTAATGGATATATATTTTCTAAAAGGTAATGCCATTACAGATGGGTTCATCTCATTGTAATTAGCAGTCAAAATCTACACCTGGGGAACAAGATCGTGGAGGAGCAGTATGCTAAAGCTGCAAGACAGCTGAATAAACTCCCTGCACAGTTTTATTGTTGATGTTATAGTCTACCCACAGTTCTCTTCGGCAGAATATTCTTAGATCTTTGAACAATACTATTTATAGGAGTTTTCGACGAATCTGATGTTTGAATTGAACCCTGAGCCCAACCACAGAGTGGATGCACATACCTGATTGTTAGACGTGTAAACACAAATATCTTGTGATTTTCCAGAAGACGAGGAGAATCCAAGTTGTCACTGCAAAGATTCAAGAGATAATACAATTTTTCAAATAAGCATATACTAAGAGCATTCGAATACCGACCGTGACACATTAAATGTAAATTTCTGCAATTGTTGAAAGTTTAAGGAAACTAATGTTCCTCAAATGAATGTCGCCAGATCAAGAGCGTTCCGTGAAAAGCGATGTGAAGTCAAGTCCATTGAAAGAACATTAGGGAAACACGAAGGTTTACTTCGTGATACCACCCCCAGAATCACGCAAACATTACAGTTATCAACATAAACTGAGGTAAAACTACGGACAACTTCGCTGCATCGACACTACGGGTGGAAACTCTCCTTTATCCCGTGAGGAGTGAAGTCTTCACTTCAGCTTCTAATGCAAACGATTTTTTAGAAAACATACTTGAAAGTGAACTAGGTGAAAGACATGGAGGAAGGGTTTGGGTCAGTTGAACCAAAGGAGTTGGTCACCAGACTGAAGCAGTACACCAATGAAAGGCCCATGGAGGGAACGGCGCCAGTTAATTCCAATGCAAGCGTTGCAACAACATGCTGCAGCTTCATGCCCACGCTGAGAATAAACTGCTCATTCAAACAATCGACATTGCTATTAAATTTTGAAAAATAAGGTGTGAACAGTCCACGCATGAAGAAAGACCAAGATGCAATAGAGTGTAAAGCTTTCAGTGACTTAGCTTATTTTACAAGCTAATGACGGCACATAATATAACTATGGAACTCACATCCAGAGACGTAACGTTATTCCTGTACAACGAACACACTAAGAAAATTAGCCCAATTGTAATGCAAATTTTCCAATTATACTCCCTGAAACTGTTTTCACATATCTTATGGTGTCACAAATAGATGAAATTGTATGGTTCGTCTGGAGCAGAACAAGGCATATTGAAGGGGACTCATTGAAGGACATAGAGTAAAATAGTAGGATTAAAACTTATGACATATGACAAGTAACTTAACTGCGCTGGAGTTTCAGGAATGGAGCAATTTAACGGTCGTGCAAACTGGATTTGATAAATCGGTAACGGATAGTCGACGAATGATTTTATTTGTTCATTTTAGGCCAGACAAGATGACACAACCAGAAACACATACAAACAGTTTGCAGTCAAGAAAAACTTAATGAAAAATTTCATACCCAGCTCGAAGATAAACTTTTCTGAGACTGAGGAATATTGCCCTATATTCACAGAATCTTACCTTATTCCAACGATCGTTTCGAGTTCGTCCTTCATTGTCCGATCTGTCACATACACGACTATTTCCAGTTATTTTCGAAGCTAACCTTTCAAGTTACAGAAAACACCTTTGAAACAACCCAACCACTCTGGAACGTTACAAAATGGGTAGGAGACCTACTGTGATGAAGCTACAGCGTAGGTAAGGAAGTCTGCACATGAAGTGTGATATTGTTGGAAAAAAGCTTATCTGTCCCTGGGAAACGAGAATGACTTGAGTTTCAACCCATCAGGTTAGCGTATTATAACAAATTGATGTATACATGGAGGTAAGGTTCCATTCCACAGCATATACGGATGCATGCTGTCTCAATGTTGGGAACTCACCTTATAATCAGCTTTGGTCACAGCGATAGTCTTGCCTGTAACTACTACAACTGGCTAAGAAAAACGTGAACGAAAATGAAAAATCGGAAGCCGTGATATGGGTATTGTTTCACTCCCCAACGTGCCCACAAATCGGGCAATCCAATGGGAATTCGGTTTTTGTGAACAAATTAACGCCTGCAAAATCGTGTGACAAATCTAAACTTCAGACTTCGAGGTTGATATTTGCGGTACATAGAACCTCAACACTTACCAACGAGAATGAATCTGGATCTGCTCCATGGTTGTGATGTGTGGTACTTCATAAATATAGAATGTCGAGTGTAGCTGATGTTCATAACAGATTCTGCATCCAGGAAAAACTTCTGGCTCAATTAGCCCTGGTATTTTGTTGAATATGTTGATTGTGTGTCACGTGTGGCTCGTATATAAAGGGCTTCTTATTAGGACAGGACTTGAAAAACCATAATTTCACAACTCGTAAATTGTGGATCTTTATACATAGAAGCACACTTTGAAAGGTCATGATTCAAAAGTCTTGTCAAGAAAAGCTAAGTCTTGGTATTTGTATATAGTGTAAAGAGAGAAGAGATTATGAAATGAACCAAATCATTCTTTTATTACAAGTTTAACTTATTTATTGATTTGTAGTATAAAAAAATTTGTTTTCTTATTTTTTAAATGATTATTATAAGCAACTTTTGACAAAACTTCTTGATCTTTTTTTTAAAACCACTTCTTCAAATGTACTCAATAGAAATTTTAGGGAGATGACACTATTCATGTAGGAAAAAAGTGCATTTTACCTCATCATCTCTTTTAGGACTTTTAAAATAATTTTTCTAAATATGAAACTTCTTTTAGTCAATTTCAACCAATCAATCTCTCATCTTGTCTCCAAATATAAAATCCCCATTATTGTTGTAATGTTTGACCAAAAAAAGTAAATTATAAAAAATTATGCATGTGAAAGCGTGAACAATCTTAGTTACTCTTTGCATTTCATTAAAGAGAAGCATTACAAAGATTACTGCAGTAGAATACGTGGAAGGGTAAAACTGCAAATCTCTCGTATGATAGGAACAACTTCTGCGTGCTTAAAACTGTAAAAACGTAGAATCAGACGCATTGATTAAATTGACATCAAAAATTAAATTTGTGCAAATGATTAAATGATCTTCGAGAGAAAGAATGAGATTCATGGACACTTTCACACAAACGAACCAGCAGGCGTAGTTCATTTGTATTCATGAGCTGGTAGTGGGATTCAGATGATGCTATCGAATCCGTTTATGCAATCACAGCTACAAGAATGGAAGCATAAATAGTCAATCACACCAGATCAGACGTTTGTAAAGAGGTTAGCACCCTCATTATATCAATATCGACGCAAAGAATCTAGCAGTGCAAATTTATTTACAATTATGGTGGGCAACAAGAACCTATCAGGAGCTCGGGTGCCCAGCTGGAACAATTACAAGTCGATGAAGTCAAACTCCAATATCAACCCAATTAAATCCTAGATCTGCTCTAGATTTGCAAATAGGAACCTAGGAAATCTTACAGACTGGGTACCAGCCTGAATGATTACAAATCAACAGAAGACACCGCAAGTGTACATAAATAGAGAACCCATGAAGAGCTACAAGTCACAGATAGAAGATTAAGCTTCATTCTCTTCCGGCATTCGTATCAGAAGTATAAGAGCCGGAGAGCCGAACTATTGCCGACCGAGAAGGATGAGGAAGGGCATATTTTACAACTCCGGAGGAGTCCTCAATAAGACCAGCTACACCTGCTGCAGCAGTTTGGGCATTTGAAGGTAGGAACAGATCATGCTTTTGGTCTTTATAAGCAGTCCAAACCTGACAGGTTTAAAAATACACTCTAATTAGAAGTTTCAACACATTACTAACCCGAAGCACATCAAACAGAAGTTTACCCGCTTGTAAGTGCTGGAGGTGCCTGTAGACTCCAGTTACTACGTGGACAGGAGTGAAATAACAGGAGATAATTAAGCGATTTCCCATTGAAAAGGTTTAAAAATAATTCGTACATCTGAGGATGATAGAACATTTTGAACTTTCGCAGAGTGTGCACCCTCGCCAGCAAAGGCTTGCAAAACCTGCATCCCAATCCAACCCAAACTTACTTGGAACTTGCTTAACATCCACGATAGAACATTCTCAACAGCCGTTCACAAGTAAGAACCTCAATTCAAACTACTACTGGGTCTTCCAAGAAGGTCAGATACAGTTCAGCACACCTCAACAGCCAAAACACGGCCTACAGAGGCTTCGTTCTCGTTCCATTTCATTTGAGAACACAGCCCATGTCTTCCTCCAGCTCGCCAGTCTAAAATACCAAGCAGAACTTCCACCAAACCGACTCTGCGCATAACCAAGAAATTTAGAGTCCATATCAAAGTGAAGAAAAATAGTTATCTCACATCCTAACAGCCAAAAATAGAATTAATGAAATAAACAAGCAAATCACAGAACATAGTCTAAGCAGGTTACCACATTACTGAATGTCAATGAAGTCTACAGACATTAAATCTTTCACAACTGCAAGGAATACCTCAACAAGCAGACAAGCAATTCCACTAAAAAGAGTATGCAAGAAAGTACTTACCTCAATCCCTGAGCAACAAGGGCATCACGAGCACGATTGCCTGCACCAAGAACTCTTTTGAGAGTTTCTAGTGCCAACACACTACCTCCTTGCCACCCTATGGCCTTCATCAACAGTGGTACAATCTGCGGTTCATGCAGGATAAATGATCATAACATCTTCATAACTAACTTGCTTTAGAACGTGTCTGAGCTTTAACATCACATAAGCAAAAACCAGCATCAGAGACAAATAGAAGGATCGAAGCAAGAAAATGAGACATGCACAACCATGAGGGTACTAATCGGCAAAATCAGACCATGAGAACAAAAAGCAAGATCCAAGCTGACAAACAGAGCTGGCAGCTATTGATGAAAGCATTGCCAAGCCAAAGTAAAGCTGAGGACATCATAAACACGAAGGAAAACCCCATAAAATACCTGAGGAGATCCCATTCCTGGAGTAGCCATAGCCTCAGCACATGCAGTAGAGGCAGCCAACTGGTGCAACACCCTCAAGCAACTTAATCGAACTAGTTCTTGAGGAGTCTGACTTCCCATTAAACCTTCACCGTCTTCAACTTCCCAATGAGCTTCCCCACTTCGGCTACCACTCTTAGCTAAAATATTCTGAGAAGAGGCCGATGAGACAATACGACCCTCATTAGCCATGGCTGAAACCAGCTTTGGCACATAACCCAAGTGGGCAACGTGGTCAGCAAGTAAGGGCTGAACACGTAGGAGTGACACTAGAGCTGCAGAGAGGAGTAACGGAAGCTGCGGGTCTACTTGAGACCCATCTCTTGCATGAGTAGCTGCCGCTGCTGTGACATATTGGTCAAGTAAACCCTCTAAAAACCGCTTTGGATTTCGAAGAGGGAATTTGGGATCTTTCAGGAACAAGCGAACATACACTCCACCAACCTGAGGTCAAAAAAGCTTATGAGTGACAGCATGCAACAAGAAGAGAGGATAGCAACCATCGAAGAAGCAAGAAGAATGTGTCTACTACATCACAGACGATCTATAAAAATAAAACCATCTTAAAATTTTAAAACACAAAAGAAAAAATAACCATATGAAAAATTACCTGAGGTTCTTCATTCACGTCTTGCTGCCCAGATGAACTCTCAGGAAGATCCCATTCGACCACTTTTCCCTTGGTTTGCTCTTTATACAGATCAGCTGCCATAGTTGCCAGCTGCGCACCGAGAGATGCAGCCATTGCAGGACTCCAAACAAGCTCTGGAGTTTCGCTGCTTTGATCTAAGGCCGCAACTACTGCATCCCCTGGTCCATCGCGGATGGCAGAAACCAATCCATCTGGGAGGAACCGGGCCACTGTGATGGCTACTCTAGGTCCATGCATAGGCTGTCCCACAAGTTTTCCTAGTAAAGATGCCGCTGTTATCCTAGTATGACTGGAGACTTCTCCTGCAAAACAAAAATGTAGCAAATCGTAATGCAATCAGAAAACTGGTAAGTTTATGAAGCAGAAAACCTGTATGAAAGTAAAATTCAGAATGACGATTAGGCATAACCTACGTTTCTTTAGATATGTTGAATGTGGGCGGACATTGAACCATAAGATAATTATGAATACAAAATTCCACCAAATCGAAAATTAATAGAGAAACACCTCCCAGATACACAGATAAGAGGTATCACACCTAAGGCTAATCTAGTTTATAACAATCCTTCACAGTAATTTATGATCCACACGACCTAATTTGTTCTTGTTTAAAGGAAAGACTTGCAACAAATGCGTTCATGATAGACGATCTTTCAGATCATCTAATCACTGACCTTGTCCAGGTAGAATAAGATGAAGTATGTACACTACACCACCATGCTTGGCAGCTGCCCAAGCAAGTTCGGATGTACTTGCCAGCGAATACAGAACCCTTAATGCGCCTGGCCTGCAAGCAGGGGCACAGTACAACAACTGGAGAAGAAGAAGCAATGCTGAACGGTCAGCTACCAAAGCTTCCACACATGATGCTTGCATAGTAAGTCTTGCAAGGACATTCAGGGAAAGTTCAGGTACTTGTTCACTAGAAGCTCCCGTATCCAGTAAACAACTGAGCAGAGGTGATAGTCGTTCTCTAGAGGAGAAGACTGAAGTCAACTCTGGTTCAGAATTCAAGATATTCTGCACGAACAAAACCGTCATTAGCCCCTTCGCTGTTTCTTGGCCCAAGAGCTGCAAACCAAAAAGGAGTGCAGATAAAGGATTGGCTTAAAGATATGAAGATTCTAATTAAATTGATCCTCTCACGGATTCCTTTCAAGACTTGAACTCATTTCAAATAACGAAAAAATAAGAATGGGCTCTGTTCATTTGCTTTGTTCTTAAGCTTCAAGAAGCATTGATTGAGAAATATCGCAACAGCAAAGCACTACAAAGATACGAGCGCCGCTAGAAGTAGGGAGAGATACCTGCAATGCTTTCAGCGCCATGATGAGATTCTTGACAAGAATCTTTCCAGGTGACTCGTAAGAGCTTGAATTAACATCAGGTGGAACTGCTGAAGAAACATTTTCCCCTCTCGCCTCACCATCCTTGGCAAGGACTTCCGCATCAGTCACATCATCAATTAGAACTGGGGGTGTAGAATTATCGCTTGTCCCAGCCTCTGTGTGAGTCTCAGTAGGCTCAAGCTCAGTAACAATTTTAACCTCCGACACTTTCTGCCTCTCTTCTACAGTTGCGCTGATGAAATCCACTAAAGCCTCACAAAGATATTGACCGTTTGTGATTTCTGAATCTGGTTGTTCATTATACACTCGTAAGTACACGTCACCAACATGAAGCTCACTCATGAGGGCCATGTATTTAAAGTCTTGAGCTGCTCGCATGTCATATGTACCATCCGCAAGCTGAGACATACGCTGATTCTCAACAAAATTAAGAAGTTCAGCTCTCATTGCTGAGTTCCAGATTATCTGCACAACAGCCGTTGGTTAGTAGAAGCGAAAACACGCCTTAGAAATAGTATGGTACCCTAAATCTATGCAGTTTGAACCTGACACCGGTGAACATGACTGCACCTGAAGATCGATGGACGTGATGAAAACAAGCAACAAATTCGGTTACCACTTCAAAATACGCAATCTAGGAAACGTCAAAACAAACTTAGTTTCAACCTTTACTGGTCAAAATCTTTCCTTCGTAGTCTTACTGCCAGGTAAACTTCTTGACAGTGACAAAACAGGAATAAAAACTAAATCAAATGGCTGACGAAAGAAGATTGAAACTCGACAGACCTGTGGAGATTCAACATTACAGTTGAGATTACGAAGCAAATCTCTGGGAGACTCATTACTCAACATTTCAGCCAGTTTTGGAGTCAACATTTCTCGCAAAACTTTAGCAGCAGTCTCATTTGGAGGAGTAGAAAGGTCATCATCCAGAAGACCAGCTAATCTTGCTAATGCACGAACTGCAAGCATCGCATGCATATTCTTGGCTGCTTGAACACGGTTCCCAATTTGAGGCCCACTAGCAGAGCTATTCTCAGCAGTAGAGTCGTATTGCAGAAGAAGCGGCATCAAGAACCTGAAACAAACAGCATGAAATTTAAAGCATAGTCCTTCCATGAGAAGTCAAACACTACTATAAGCATAATGCTTCTGAATCAGAATCCCTTTTTAAATACAAACACAATAAACATGTTGTACTAAACACAAACACAATAGACATGTTCTACTGAACGGAAACAGGGTAGTTTCCCTGCCGCTTAGACCACTCGAAAAATTATCATATCATGTACATATAGCTCTCAACTTCAAGGTCAGAATGGCAAATACGGCTGAATCAAAGATAGAAGAGGTAGCTTATAAAAACGACGAGAAGCTTGGGAGTCCTTACAAAATTTAACTTCTTGAAATCAGAAAGACAACAATTAATAGCATGTTAAATTATGTTGAACATTGCTCTTGAAGTTAAGAATTCCAATGACTTGACACAGCAGACTCACCACATCACTCCAGCCCTCAAAAGAGCATCTTGAAATTTTGATGATTCTGCCAGATGAGCAATTGTTTGTAATGCTGCTTCAACCGCTGCTGTGGCCAACTCTAGCTCACAACAGTGGACTACATCAACAGTGAAACCTGTGTAATGTAGCATCTCTTGACGTGCCCTTTCGAATGTACTCAAACCTGGCGCACAACAAGCAACGACATGAGTTGCGAATATCAGCTGCGTACGCTCTCCAAGGATGCATAAGAATACCAGACGGTAGGGAAAAAACCGAGCCCACCGAATTGAAAAGGAATCTAACGAATATATTTATTATCACCTTCAATTGCTACACAAATTGATTAAGAATATTGGGACATCCTTCTTGGAGCATTTGAAAATATGAAAAGACGACTGAAAATGAGACAGAAAATACCTGCAAAAGTTCGCATAATGTTGGTGACGATGACAGCAGCTGGATCTGTTGAAGGCGTTGTCCTTTGCACAACACTCATACACCGAGCCAGTAAGGTAGCCAGTAGCGATATACCTCCGTCGCGTACCAGCTCCTCTCCATTCAAAGCAGAAGAACAACACCTGCAGATACCGATTCATATCAGAGTTAAGTTCATAGTACTGAAAGAAAACGCACAAAATCACAAAGACCAATCACATAAAGAAAGTAAACGGTGGCACTTACGTAAGCCATATTAGCTCGGTAGCCGCTTCTAAAAGTGGTGCTCGCTCGGGAGAAAGGAAAGTGTTGTCATCGCGATCTATTGTTATAACGTTCAGCAACATTGGATATCCAGCATACTTGAAAGGCTCCAAGACAGCTCCGTATCTACTGAAAAGGATGCATTGCGCCTTCAACAAAAGTTGTAGCCGCCAAGGCTGAGGACCTTGCAAACCTTGTAACGTGGCCTGATTCATGTCCAACGTGCCTTTCGGCTTAGTCTTAGTGAAAACTGAATCTACAAAAAACATTCTTGGAATGTGCAGTTTCCCAGGCTTCAGAAATTTGCCCAGAGCATACTACATATATACAAAGGAATAAAGCAAATAAATTCTCAGTCACTGGTGCTTAAAACCGTAGTAATAATCTTGTGTTCACCTGTAATCGTTCGTAAGCCTTCTGAACAGCCACAAACTTCTCTCTCCCTTGCGGATTCTTGTCTGGGTGGTATCTCATAGCCAACCTCCGATATTGTCGTTTGAGGATCTCTTCATCAACACGTCCAAAAATCTTCCCAGCACTGCCTTTACCTTCTTCTTCACCCTCATCATTCTCACCGCTAGTGTCGATTTCATCCGAAGAAATCTCCAGTATAGAACAAGCCTCTTCCTCAGACAGGTCGAGAGGTCGCCTTGTTAGCTCTTCTCTCCACATGGCCAGCAAAGATTGCAGAAACTCTACATGTTCCACAATTGGCCAATCTGGGAAGCGAATTTGATCACATAGATTGCGGAGGTAATAGCGGTGGCACCACATCTCATCTTGAAGCTCAGGGTACGTCACAGAAGGCATGGGTGCATATTCATAAAGGGCATGACAATGTTGTGGGAGCTTTTGAGGGAAGTCTCCAAGATGTTTTAAAACCTGATATTTGATACGATTTGCGTTTAACACGAAAGTCACACATCACCAGCTTATCAGTGATCCATAGGTTCTTTCTTCCCTAGTGATCAAAAATTACACATTCCTTTCATCAAACTTAAAAAACATGACTAATAAATATCAGCATACTTGATCACGTTACGTCCATTTTAACACAGACGAATTAACCACCACATAATCAAGAAAGAGCAAAACAAAGCTGGTAGATTGAAAAGGTGCATGCGTTTCGAATCCGTGCATCATACAAAGTAACTACTTGGCACTGCAAATTTCAACACTATCATGTTAATGAGTACTTACTACATCAAGAAAGTAGGCGACACAGCGAAGACAAGGAGACGAACCTGATCAATGAGACGTTCTCCGCGCATTTTGTGGGTCCATATGATTTCTGGTGTATCTGAATCAGCAACAAGACCAGCAGCGAATGCAGAAGGCCCGCTCCTCTCCAAAACGTACAACAAACTCTCTGGCAGAAGGCCACCCAATACACTCCTTTTAGCCAAAGGAAGGGATGATGAAACTGCAGCATCAGCACCCCCGTGAAAGGCTTGATGGGCATGAGTGGAGGCAAAAAGCTCTGCAACAGAATCCAGGTTGGAGCCACCATATGCTAGAGCAAAATAAAACGCCCCAGTGTTGTAAAGGCGTGCCATTGCTTTAGGATTTCTAGTTAGTATTGCCTTCAGCAATGATGCTACATTTTCCACAAGTGCAGGCTCTCCAGTCAACATTGCCTGCAAAACATAAGATGAGGATCAATGCATCAATATGAATTGCACCTTTGAGAGAGCGATATCAGTCATAACAGCATAAATCATTAAAAACACTAAAATAAATGTCACCAAAGTCATAGAATAGGAAACAAGCTAAAAATTATTTACCTGAGCAATATGATTCAAGCACCGCGGACTAGTGAGGATACGTTTCACGCGAGGAGTTGGTGTGATGAGCTCCCCAGCATCATCTAAATCTGAATGAACTCCAACCATGCTATGTAAGATAGACAGCGCCGCCTCTCCCACCTGAAAACAAGTAGGTGCCGCTTAAAAACATAAACGCATATTGCACTTGATAAGTAGTTCCAAACAGGTGAAGCGAAAACATCCTCTACTGCTCAAGAATGCCATCATGCAAAACAAAATAGGTCATTCAAGCTTTCTTCTAAATATCTCGATTTACTTGCAGTAAGACCTCATGCGATTGCAAATTTTGAAGTTCTTACACAAAATCAAATCCTGTTGACTGTCACTTAACCCAACCAGGAAAACTCACCACTATAGTGCATGAAACATGTCCGAAGTATTAGATGAAAGTACTTAATAATCCAACGCACCTGGACAGGTGTTAACACTGCCACTCCATTACCAAGAGCCCATCGTAGCTCTCGAATATCCCGCAGACGTTTCCACTCTGTCATGCTCTGAGCCCAACACTTCGAGTTCCAATCAATATCCTGTTTTGACCACGCACGCCTGATCGCATCTTTCTCTACAGGACCAACTTGAACCCCAGCCTTACTAACATAATACCACTCCTTCGGTGGCTCGACAAAGGCATTGGCAGCAATCAAGTTGGACTGAAGAGGTATAGCAGTTCTTTCCGATGCTTCATGTGCACTTGTAAGAAGGTCGACAGCAAGAACACAACCTCCAACAGCAATAGACATCTTGGCATTCGCTGGTACCCTCATAAGAGCCTGCGCAATAAAAATAAAACAAAATCAAATAAAATAAAAATATAACAAGAATAAAGAAAAGTAGCTAAATAGACCAACACAAACACCAAGACTACTCCGAGGCATTGACAGAGACTAAAACATATTGCGTAAATCTACGTTTGTACTTGGATAGAAATGACAGAACGTAGACACGGGTTACTAAAGATAGCTGATCAAGAATCTACTTATGTGAACCAACAATAGGTATTGGTCTTAGACTTCCACCACAAGGGAGGCATAAAATGACCCTTGATCAATTCGGGATCATAAAGCAAAGGATAAATAGCCATCGGAACTATGTGCCTCACCTTTAAGAGAAGGAGACATCGGTGTCGTAAAGTCCTGTCACTAGTACGGTCAAGTAACACAGTTATGTGTGGAGTCCCATCAAAGGGCCCAATCGTTTGATGATGTTGCTCATAAACTATAGCCATCGCTCTTGCACACAAGTCCCGAACTGAGGTTCCCCCGCCTCCTCCAAAACCATCCAAACCAGCCATGTCACACCAGTCAACACCAAGGTCGTCTGTGGCGGAGCCCTCGACTGTAAGCCCAATATCAGCATCACACAGGAATCGATGATACAACGCCCCAAAAAATGCTACAGGATCACGAAGAGGGAAGCCTTCAGCACCACTCCCACTTTCAAGAAAAAGCCGGAGGTAGTATTGTCCCACACAGACCTCTTTTGAAAGGCTGGGATATCTAACTGCAAACTCTGCGTAATTCCAGGAAAGTTGGCTCATGGATTCTTCCATGAAGGTAGCATCTCCTGCCACTGACACTCTTCCAACCACGCTTACATCTAGGGTTCGCTCTTTTTCTACGTCTAAAAGATGAACTTCAGCTTGAAGAGCTTCCCAAAGTTCTTGACGAGTTCGTTCATTCCAAATCAGGTCAGCACGAGAGTGATCAAAGCCAAATTCACGCCAGAACTCTGGCCAATTGGAAAGAAGGCAACCAGAACCAACAGGAACAGTTTCTGTTATTATCTGGGCAGGTGCTGGAACTGGCGGCTGAGAATCGATGACACTGGGAACACTATTAGCAAGAATCGCGCTTCCTAAATACTGATCCCCACTTGTATATGGATTTGTGGCTGTGGACTGTGCCAAAGCAGGTAAAGCTTGTGAAGGGCCAGCTGCAGATGGAGACGGAAGTGAGCTTTTCACACCGAAATGGCCATTTTCTTCTGAAGACAAGGCGGTTGGTTCTTGTGGACTTGGAGAATTTTGACTCGAATTTTGTTGTGGTTGTACATTCCTTACGTCAAGAGGGGGAGCTGAGAACGGATTAAGTGGATTTGATGAAGTGTTCGGGATGCTTTTCCGAGGCACTTTTCCCTTACGCCGTTGCAGTACCCTCTGCTGCTTCCTTTTCGCCGAGGAAGTGCTCGATGCCATACATTGAGTATCAAAGTCATCTTCATCCGTAGGTCTGGTTTGTAGGTATGCTACAAGTCCAGGAGGAAGTACTCTTGAAAGCAGATCAAGTGCGGGCTGATGTGCATCTGCCCACAAAGCAACCAACTGTCGGCTTACTTCTCTCCGTTCCCCAGCTGGTAAAAAGAATGCATGCACAAGGTGACGTAATAATGCTCCATCCCGCAAAGCGGCATCCCTCATTGACTCGGCAGCAACAGCATCTTCTTCTGCAATTGCTCTCATAATCACAGCTATGGTTTCACGAACTCCTTCTGCAGGGTGCCCAAATAGAGCAAATAATCGACGTTTCAGACCAGCCACTTGCCTCAGCATCTCAACAAAGGTAGGGTGATCTGTTGTCTCACTTTGTGGTTCACATAGCATTGCCTCGAGAACTTCAACTATTACCATGGAGAGTAATGGAGACACAGTCGTTGGTTTCAAGCGATGCACAAGAATCATAATGTGGAACTGGCTACCAAGCATTGCTGACTTTGCAAGAATAACACTTGCGTGCTTGTCCCCTCTTGTCATTGCCGACAAAGTATTCTCGCCAGTACCCCCTCCGATGAGCAAGGCGACAAGCCCTGCAGCCTCCATAGCCACAGCTTCTGATCCTGACTGAAGAAGGCCCATTAGTCGGCTTGCAGCAACAGGCAACGAAGCCACAAATGATGCTGCATATGAAGATCCCATCAAACGACGTAAGCAGGCTACTAAGCCCACCAATGTACCAGCTGCTTTAGGAGACGGCGGTGGAGGTGGAGGGCTATCAGGAGGTAGGTTTAATGGGCCCGGTAACATAGACAACAACGTCATGAGAGTAACATCGGTAACTTCTACATGCGGCTGTAAACCTTCGTAAGGCACGCAGGCATTGAACTCTTGAACACGCCTCCAAAGACGGGCTTTGGAGCCCGGAATAGACCCGCCCTCAGCAACTGCATCCTTGGCTGCTGCTGTGAGGTGCTTAACATGAAGGGCCTCTCCTTCTATATCAGCAAACAAACGATGAGGGACGCTTACAGTAACAGGTGAAGGAGTCATAACACGCCCACATGGAGGATCAAGTCGATGGCCTGGCATTATTATTCTTGCCAACAGGGGGATTGGGCGTTGACCCTGGCACAACAAGAATGTTGAAACCAAATCAGGCATGAGTTACGATTGTTGTGAGAAGAAATCAATCAAAAAAGGAGCAGCTATTGAAGTACATGTATCGAGCTCATAGATGATAATAACCTATAATAACACACAAATCGTCGGGATAAAGAAACAAATACCATGCATATGCTGATTCAAAAGACATGAAAGTGATATTTCTTAAAAACTATGATCAGACCCACCTCAGTTTGTACGGTATCCCGCACCGCAGCTAAAAGACTATCCCGTGATGTGCTTGAATAGACCTACACACATGATGAACATACTGATCCTTGACATACAACAAGATCGACAACGCATTGAGCTCTCTTACAATCTAAAATTGAGCGTAAATAAGTCGGCCCAAAGACAGGCAGATACATTTCCACTCCTTCAAGAGTGGAACAAAAAGATCACACTTTTAGATTAAACTCTGATGTGGTAATGAAGCATACGCAGAACATCAAGAAAATGATTGCTAGCAATGAACGTACATGCATAGGGCAACCATCATTGAAGTCGACCGCGAACATTTGAGGCTCCTCTGCGAACCGAACAAGGGCAGCAACCGCCGATAAAGGTCGGACAATTATCGCCTGAGACAACCATTCATTTGTCGCTCTAGAGATTTAAAACCTCGTTGATCTAAGCATAACTTATTTCAAATCCACTGATGAAGCATAAAACGCCCAAAAAAGAAACAAGTCGTATGTAAATTTACAATATGAGTTACTGTAAAATGAAGGGGATAGACTCTGGGCTTGGTACATGGTCATTGCTAACCTCATAGTTGTTCTTCCGTCTCTCAACCAAAGAGCTTTTAGTAAGTACCAGCTGCCTTGCTACAGATTCACTGGGTCCACCCAAACCTTTGATTCCATACAAGATGTGTAATGTGCCAGAATGCGCAGTACCGTGTGCAGCTGTACGTACTCTTGTAACTGACCACTCTCCAACAGGTGTTTCTTCAGCGCCTACTGCAGTCTTCGCTGTTATGGATTTATGGTTAGATCGTCTCAAAGCACAAAAAACGAAATAAATGTGCACATACAAACATCTTGCATTCCAATTGTAAACATTGAAGATAATAGAAGTGCAGATTTAACAAAGTGCAAACAAAAAATTGAGAATACAACAAAAGTAAAGGCTCACCTCTTTGCTTCTGAAATTCTAAAGCACTCATTGTATGTGATGAGTCAACAATGAGCGAGACCCCAACAGAAGATTTGGCCATTCTTGTCTGTCAGATGATGAACAGAAATACACCTATTCAATCACAAATCTCAAATGACCCACACAATTATCTACAGAAAAACCTACCAAGTCTGGATGAGGCGTCCTCAATGTATTCAACTGGAAGAATTAAAAAGCGCACAACATCACGTTCCAGAGTACATGGCAACAAACACTCTTTGAAAGCACTTCAACGTAGGAAAAATTTAAGATGACAAGTTACCAGCGTGGTCAATATGACATTATTGGAAACCCCCACAGCTGCAGTGAAGGCTTTACACTTGCGGCCAAACAATGGGCATAGCACAAACCCTCCACCTTCATGGCCACGCCTGCCATATGCATCTGACAACAGTATAATGGCTGGAGAGTCCATGTCACGAAAATCCAAACACCAATGAAGATTATCATTTGACGTCCGCACTTCGATGCCAATGCGAGTGATTCTCATGACCTAACAGAACCAGAACTTGATGAGCACGGGAGGACTACTAATTCTGCATTGCATGCATTTCAACACAGGGATGAAGCTTTCAAAGTGCAACCCGAGCTATTCCACGAATAATAATAATAATAATAATAATAACCCAATGCTTGGAAATGAAGGAACGTACGAAAGGACTCCAATCCGATGCACGCCGCCGCAAATGAAGTACAGGAAAGTCTGCGGTCTCAGAAGAGAAAGGAGACGTTCCAGGAGCTACACAAGACTTTAGCTTCTGCAATTCCGTCAGAATTGCTGCTCGGTACCTGAATCCAATTCCATCCAATTTCAGAATGTTGGCATGAGGTACTCAGCACCAGTCACAGCAGCCTCGTTGATAGGTTCCACTACCGCAATCGCGTCAAAGAATACACGCATTTTATGAACTGAATTCGTATGTGGCTCGTTATTACTAACTCGGTATAACAGATTAAGTGCAATTGCTCCAGCTTCATCCTACTGATTGTGGCTACTAACACAGGTATAACACTTGCAATGATTTTACAAAGTCGATTATTTTGCAGCAGTCCAGGAAAAGAAATGCTTCAGGAGCATCGCGAGAAGTCAAAGATACCTAGAGGAGAATCGCATGGGCTTGAATTTGCCACGACCGTCATTCCGCACGTTGATACTGAACTCGAGCGCCTGCTGCTGCAGAGGGTCCTCCCGCCCGCCTGCCACAGGCATCGCTCCTTCGAAATCATGTGCAATGTCATACTCGTTTGTGGTGTTCAGAGTAACGGGGTCGAGGGTCAAAACCTGGGTGGGGGAGATGCACAATATGCGTTTGTACCTCCCACGCCACGAGTGTTTGGTGACGGTGTACCGGCATATATATTCTGGATCCTCCAGAGGATGGGGTGTTTGATGGGCCGGAGGGTCCTGATGTTGATATGTCGAGCCCTCCGTGACCGGTGGGGCAGTGCGAGCGGCAGGGAGGAGGAGCTGAGGAGTCTCCATGCCAAGAACTCGGGGGTAATCATCCGCGCGCTGCTGCAAAAGCCACAAACTCCAGGGCTTCTGCTGCGCCGCGGGGCGGCTCCCCGACTGATTTGCCCCCAGCGCTTCCTGAGTGAATTAAACGCCGGGGGATGCTAGGTTGCGGGAGCAGCAGGCTGATTATAAAACGTGATTGCCAATCTTTGTGAAATACCGCATCCAGCTCAACAAATTACGTCAATAGTGGAAGAGTCATGCTCTCAAGCACTCGAATCGGAATGAGTTGAGCTGAGCAAAATTTAAGCTCATATACCACGCCAATTGCTACCTCCCATAACCCTGCAGCCCGCAATCGGACAAGTACAGTATTGTAGTGATTGCAAATTGAGTCCAGAACTGACATGTAGACCTAAAGTTCAAAGCTATTCCAAGCTAACACCCTCTTAATAGATACAAACTGGCCCTATACCACTTCGGCGAATGTTCACATAATCAACGCCGAGGCATATATATATACAGAGTGAACTCGATAATCAGAAAAGTATTATTCACAGACTATCGAGTATGGAATCTTCCCCAACTCCCCAGCTCTTCCAAAACAATCCGCATCCCAAGCACGAAACTTAAACTCACAAAAACCCGTACCAGCATCAGCTTCCAAAATAATCTCAAATTTGTGGATAAGGGCACGGAGCCAAACCCAAGGAGGCTGCAAACGCGCACATCTTCAAACCCACCTACAACGTTAAATCAATCGCTAAAATTCAAACGACAGCAACATGTGCGCCACTCCATCAATCACGCAGCAATCCAAAGGCAGCACCCCGCAAACAAGTCCACCCCATCTTTCCAACGCAAGCGACGACGACGGCGACTCCCCATGGATCAGCAAAGACGACCGAGGGGCGCCAGAGCCGATTGCCCCTTCTCCAATCAAACCTGAAAAGCCCCAACCCACTTGACGCAGCCCCAGTATCTAGAATTCCAACACCACGTAACTGAATACGAAACCGCCACTACAAGATTGGAAGAGAATTCGCGCAGCAACAACAAAAACCCAGCCTGGCAGAATCTGAGGGATTGCGCGATGGACTGCAGAATGCGATAGACGCGAGAGCCTGTATTCTCGACTCCTATTCTTCGGCCTTCGTTGTGACTTCGCCACACCACCAGCACCAGCTCACAGAGCTCACAGCTCGATTCCAAACCGGGCCGGGTCGGGCTCTCACAATGCTCGCAACCGCGCGGGAAACCTAGCAGCGAACCAGGCGGGTTTAGGTTTTGGATTGGCTCCGTGTTAGCTGGATGACCAACGATAACTAGAATTAGCAAACAAGCTCCGCAACAAAGGTTCGCTTGAGTGCGAATGCAGCTGGCTCCGCGTGACCTCGCTGAGCGCGCCTGCATGGTCGATTGCCGCTGCAGCCAGCAATCGAATGTCATCTTTCTCTCTCTCTCTCTTACTCTTTTTCGAAACTGAGCCCTCTTGTGGAGAATTGTACTGCGACGCAGCTCTCGAAATGAGCATCTCAACATTGCGCATCGATCAAAACGGTCCGGATCGCGGATTCTCCTCCGCAGTCTCAAAGTGAATGCCATGTTTGCCGAACCGCTCACCTGCATAGGGCGTCGAATGTATCACTTGCCTCCAATCCATGTCTAGATTGCATCGAATTGTTGCAATGTGTTTGATTACAGTGATACGAACTGTGGCACTGTTTTCGATTACTGTGCTATCTAATGCAGTTCACATTGTTGGTTAGATCTTGCACGAGTGAGATTTCATCGCGGCGCAGCTTCGCAGTCAGGATGTGTTGCAAGTTTTTAAAGTGATAAAACAACATTGGTAGAAGCAACCAAACCCTAATTTAAGCAAGCTTTAAAAGCACATGAATGCAGTGTTGTTTTTTTCTACTGTGTGAAGGTTGATTTGCAGCTGTTGATAATGGAAAAGAAATCTAATAGGCATTTATGAAATGCATGGCAATTCTCTGACTGTTGTATTTTCATGAATCTCATGTTCATCATTTAAACCACTAAGTCTTTATTTTTTTATCTTTTCATTTAAATTAAATTGCAAAGGCCATCTTCGTAAATTTAGTTGTAAAAGTTTAAATTTTATATCATACCGTACACAATAACATATTCCAAGATAACATTCTTAGTTTAAGTACATTGGAGACCGTTAAATATACTCCATTGAGCCGCCATTGGACTCCTTTCGAGATATTCCATGATCCCCAATCCTTGTAATATTTAGATTTGACTAGGCAAGCTTGACTGGGGCTTGGTAGGTATATTTGGAAATTAACATATGCATTAGCAAATAAGATACCAATATGATAATGAATTTTAATAAAGGGAAAAAAAATTTAAAAAATAAAAAAAAAGAAGTCTAGTTTGAATTATTTAAGGTAATGTGATTTGTGTAACATACAAATAATATTTAAATGATAATGGTGATAATATATTATTAACAAGTTTGTAATAATAAGTTCATTTAATTTTGATTTCAAATCGATAATCTCATTTTGAATCAATAGGTTTTTTTCTTTTTTTTCTTTTTTTTTTCTTATATATTTTGTAATTAAGAATTTATCCCACATTTTTATAAAACTTAGTAATCAATGATAAAATTATCTTCAATATTGTTAATATATCTATTAAATCATTCTAATCTTGCAATCTTTGTAAATTCTTTTTTATACATATAAATATGTAAGAATCTAAAAACTGTAGAGATTTGACAATATGGTAATGTAATAAATGACTACTATTATGATGATATTTTATATTGAAATTATATATTTTATAATAGAATTAAAAAATATTTATTTTAGAATTTTATCATTTATCTATAAAATCTAATTATCACATTTTAGCATGTTTAATTTTGAGGTTTAATTGGACAATCAAAAAAACCAAATAAAAAATAGTACTATATATATATATATATATATATATATATATATTTATGTTGTTTCAGAATTTTATATTCTATAGAATTATATTAAATCTATTTTTTTAAAGTTAAATGATTTTTTAAAAAAAATTTATGTTTGGTGTTTTATGTAAACTTCAATACTTATTTACTTAATGTTTTTTCTTTTAAATGATTTTTTTTATTTGCAATAAATTAATGAAGTTATTCCTGCATGCATTTACTATGGGATTATTTGTAATTCTCTTAAAAGTAAATTAAAAATTAGCTTATCATTGTGTTTTAATTTAAAATTTAAGCTTATATAATGTAAAATATTCTTAAAATTTTACATATTTTTAATCATATTTTTAATAGAATATTAAGAATATCACTTATAAAATAAAAACAATTTAGTATAATTATGTTTGTTACTTTTTGCATTAAATTTTTTGAATGTTGTGTAAATTGACTATTTTTATTACCACTTCAAACTTGCTCATAAGGTTGATTTTTACAATACTAATTTGATATATATATATATATATATATATATATATATATATTCTTTAATGTATATATTTTTTTGTCCTTGTTGTGTTGTAAATCTTATGTTCGGGATTTTGCAAAAGATGACTTGTTAGTTTTATTAATCAGTTTTAATTTAACAAAGACATCAGAAGTTATTACAAATTATAGGTTTTTAATTTTCTAATTTGAATATATATAAAATAAAATAAAAAGAAAAAAGAAAATAATATAGTAATACAATATTGTTATTTTATTATGTTTTAAATTAAGTAATCAAATTACAATTAAAACATTTAAGTTGTCTTACAATTATAAATTTGATAAATGGTAGAACATTCAAAATAATAATATTTGATTTTTCTAAGAATTAGTATGTTAATAGTTGATTTATTTTAACTTAAAATGATTTAAAATATCAAAAGTTTTTTGTTCTTTCTTGACTTTATTGTAATATGAATATTCTTTTTTTGCTGTACAACTGGATGTTTAGAAGAACTATCTGTTTTATTAGATCAGTTTTTTTGATAATCTAATCTAGTTTTCTATATGACATTTATATTGTAGGTATGAATACATAAATATATGTATATTTTGGATTGTATATATATTTTTTTGGATTATATAAACTACACATCATATGCTTACAAAAGTTTATAAATTTATTAGATTCAAATATTGAGCATTACATGTAACTAATTAAAGTTTACTTTTAATCGATGTAGAATAATATTTTTAACAATAAGTAGTTACCTTAATATTTAAGTTTAATTAGCATAAAGAGAGATTTTTTGCATTTTTATTTTTAGAAATTTTTCATATTATATTCATAACTATTCATCTGTAGATTTGAGTTCTAAAGATAAATGATTTAAAAAATAAATAAATTACAGATTGTTAATTGTATAATCAAAGCAACACAATCTACCATGTGCAAGACTTTATGACTGCCAAAAAAAATTAAATCTAAAATAATAAAGTATGTTTTTATTTACAAGACTTATGTTTTCTTGAATAGGAATTAGTATTGTAAAAATATAGCTTTATAATAAATATTAAGCATTTATAAATTCTTAAATTTGGAATATTATTATATGTTCAAAGATATACTAAGACTTAAATTTTATTAATGGATTTATATTTAAGTAATATGATTTAAACTCTATTAATTGAGAGTCAAGTTAATATGATAATCGTGATGTTTGTATATACCATTTCGAGTTTTATTTAATAATAACATATGTAAATTAAATTATAAGGCTTTTAAAAATAATAGTATGTGTTGTTTCTTTTTAAATAAAAGACTTTCAAAATACTTTTTTTTCCGAATTAAACTATATTTAGAATCAAAATATTGGGATTAAAAAATATATTTTTTTCATGTTTGTGTAGAATCATGAACATGGACGCAGTGATGTTTCAATTTTTCAATTTTTTGTGTGTTACTTTCACACGGCAATCATCAATATGTAACAGGAAATATCTTATGCTTAGAATGGAATAAGAACTACATTTCATCGTTTATTTATCATAAAGCTTCAGATATTGATTAAGACAGAATTCGAATATAGTAACGATAAAATTACTTAAAATAAAAGTTTCGCTCATCAGTCGTTTACTTTTAGCTTTATTCGCAATTCACATTCGTTAGCGAGTCCTTGCGAGATGTGTCGCACTGGCACGTTTTGGAGTTGATACCCGGTGATGTGCAGCAGAGAAGGGCCTCAATCCGCGGGTCGTCTCCTTGGCCGAGGCCGAGGCCGAGGATGACGAGGTTGCGTCGCAGGGTGGCGAGCACCCATTTGAAGCGTGATCGTGGCTTGTGCCACGAATTCCGCCCTCTAGGGTTGTATGGACGGACTTGGATGACTCGAACCTCGGGAGTGTGCGTTGAGAGCGTTGTTGCGAGGGGGACGATGGACGTGACGGTCGAGCACAGAGCGAGGAAGGGGGTGATTTAGATATTGGGGAGAGTTAGTTCGATGGGGGTGGTGATGAAGGCGCTGCTGCTGCGATCAGAGGAGAATTTTTTGGAATTGAGATAGAGTACACAAGGTTCGCCGGTGGAGAATGTGGAGGTTATTAGAGCTGTTATGCTCAGGCTCCGAGAATGTGGCGTGTTGTCTCGCGGGGTGCTTCGGGTCCAAGAGCGCGAGCCACCCGTATGACGACCATTGGGATGACCCCGCAGCGATCTCGCGCACCACGGCGTTTACTGTGAGCGAGGTGGAGGCTCTGTACGAGCTTTTCAAGAAGATCTCCAGCGTCGGAGTGTATGATGGCGTGGTGAATAAGGAAGAGTTCCAGTTGGCCCTCTTCAAGCAAAATAAGAAGGAGAGTTTGTTCGCGGATAGGGTTTTTAATCTGTTCGATGAGAAGCACAAGGGCTATCTTGAGTTTCCTGAGTTTGCCCAGGCGCTGTCGGTTTTCCATCCGAATGCCAATGTGGAGGACAAGATCGATTTCGCTTTCCGGTTGTATGACCTGCAACAGCAAGGGTACATCGAGCGTTCCGAGGTGAAGCGGATGGTGGTTGCGACTCTGGCGGAGTCAGGGTTGAATCTATCGGACGACGTCATCGAGGAGATTATCGATAAGACGTTTTTAGAAGCTGACACGAAGAATGATGGCCGGATTGATAAAGAGGAGTGGCGGACTTTGGTTATGCAACATCCCTCCCTTCTGAAAAACATGACTCTGCCCTACCTGAAGGACATCACCACGACTTTCCCGAGCTTCATCTTCCATTCCTTAGTAGAAGAAACTTGAAAGAGGTTATTGATGGTAATATCTGTGATGATATTGATGTACTCCAAAATAGTAGAATGTTTTGAAAGCATTCGATTGGCTGCAGGACGTTTGTGCTCTAAGCCGGCTCGTATGGCTTTAACACAATTTATGTTGTTATGTGGATTGCTCAGCACTCTAGGATGCTATAATATGGTTTCTGTGCAGCTGGTATTTTTTAGACGAGAGTACTGCGCCCGCCATAGTTTTTATTTGGCAACGTGTCTCTTGAAATGTAATAGTATTTAATTGAACTTTGGAGGAGCTTGCTTGTTGTTGTAATAAGTCTGGATGGCTTTTATGACCGGAGCGTTGTTTCATGCTGATCGAACTCTTCATGATCCTCTACTTGCAGCTAGATGCTCATTTCCAATGCAGGTCAAGTTCGCTGCGTTAAAGATATTAGTGTTGCATATGGCTACTTCTCGTCTGCATCTCTTTGATTGACTCATTTTGTTTATGACAAGTTTGTCAGGACTTGATTTCGAATTCTCCTTCAGCAATGTGGCGTCAGGCTTGAACTGATGAGTGAGATATAATTCTGGAATCTCCATGATGAGCGTCAGCGAGAGGTCTCGAAATATTCAAGCTCGATCACATGAAATTATGCAGCACAGCACCGGGTTTGAGCATGGTATGCTTGAACTCCTAAATCCTAACCAAGAATTCGGATTCGATGGTACTTCCCATCATTTGTACCTTCCGTTTTTCATCCAGCTTTTGTTCATTCAGGAAGAGTACTGATACTAGCAGGATGCGTGTGCATACCGCGTGGCCCTTGGCCGTATAGTTATGAGAGTGACTATAATGCTGTATATGCAGGTTGGGTGGGTCAATAAGTGAGCTTCACATCTGGAATGGTTGGTTCTCAGTTAAATCTTGCTACCATGTGAGAGCTTAAGTATTCCTTTGGCATGGCCTGTCACGATTCCTCATCAGCTTGTGATCACTCGTACACATGGAGGGTGAGTTCATACATTTTCTCATAAGACACAGTACAAGAATTTTTTTGGTCCAATGCGTAAATATATTGGACAAATGATAGGTGAGGTTGGTTTGTTCATTTTTCCTGTATGAGTGTTTTTTTCAAATTAAGGATGGGTTGTGGGACGAGATGACGGTACTTAAATAATGTTTTAATCAAGAACTTGTCTTCTGGACACGTGGACAAGTTTATGTATTACTTTACAAATAGCATTCCCAGCATGTTTAATTTGAGAACCATTTTATAAAAAAGTGTGACCAAAGAAATGGCCATGTCATTTTAATCATCCTTAATAAAATTCTCCATGACTTTGTAAGCATATGTGGACATCCACTAAGCTTCTTTTCTTATGTCATGTAGGACAAGTTATAAACCTCGCTGTCTGCAGACTTATGCTTACCGTATCAGAGATATTATAGAAACGAGATGAAATTACTGCCAACGGGAGCTGCATTCATACATTATTGGAGTTGGGTCAAGCGGCACAACTACAAGGCGGTGCCTGTGGACAGTTAGCGAATGACAGAAATGAAGACTTGACAGTTGTGTTGGAAGCTTTGAATAGCATAAAAGTATTATACATCGAAGATTTCAACTTCTTAGCAGTCACCTAAGGACAGATACTGAAGTTTTTGGACACATCGTCATGTCCAAACATTGTGAACATGCTTCAGGCCCGCCATTGTGCTGTCATGAGGTGTCTGTACTTTTGGCTAAAAGAAAAGACTCGAAATACCTTATTGCGTGTTGCAGATCATTCGTATAAATACCACAATATGGCCTGTCCTAGCATGGTAATAAGACCATTACTTCAGGATAAGAAGCTATGCACCCTGCAGAATACCCACCCTCCAATTTCACATTGATCAAAATCACACGCCAAACGGAGTGAAATTCTAGGCAGTTCACGTTTCTCCTTGAAAGAGGGATTAAAGAGTCTGCAATATTTGTGAGCCAAATGTTGCACTATTTCCAGGGATTTATGTGCTGTTGTGTGACAGATACTGAAATGTAGTGGCCAAGGTGAAAAGAGATTTACTAGATACCTGGGAAGTTATATGAACAATACCAAGCAAGAAATATTAAGCTGAAACTGTTTTCATAATATCTGGACCGTGCTGATGTGTCGCCTTCTCGATAGAGCCACTGTCGTCTCAGTTTTTGGGAACAGGATTGGTTTTCTTCGGAAAAATTTCAGCAGATTCAGAGTGGTGGAGCCGGTACCCGAGGTGGTCGTATGCTGCGTAATCTTATGAGTAAGCATGAGCTGCAGATGTTCGTGCAAAAACATGGTCCACCACCTTGAAGACTCCGAACGGCGCCCTTGTTGCTTGGAACTGTCTAGGCATGTGATCGGCCACAAATGAAGTCGGCGAATTCGTCGGACGACGTCAGCACCCCACCGTTGCTGTGTCGAAACTCATGCTAATTTTAGATCTTGGGCGCCCGCTCTTACTCAAGTCCCAAACGAGAATGTGGTGCAACGTAGAGCATCTTACTTGAGTTAAATGTATTCTGCAGTGGCACGTCAATTACTTCAAGTGCTGACAAGAAGATAGAATCAGTTAGCGGTTTCTCTACTCGTCCCGTCTCATGTTTGTCCTTCTCACTTCCAGATAAATTAGGATTTGAAATTCCGGCAGTGTTTCAAATTGGACAATGCGTAGTTCAAAAAGATGGCTACGGTGAGAGTCAAAGCGCTTAAAATCTCAGTGCATTCTCATTTGCAATTCGTCATGTTGAAGATGAAGCGCTGCTTCAAAATGATAACTGACCACGAGGATTTGGAATGCATTATGATTTGAATACAATTTTTTTCAGTGCTCACATAAAATAATATTCGCATGTCGACTGTGCAAAGATTGTGAAGGAATACTGACGACTACTTTTAATGTGTAGATGGTCGAACATTAATATAACCAAGCCTGTAGTCCAGCCATGCACTATGCAGATCCTACTTCCTAGCCTCTACAGAGCACGTCAACCAAAGTTCCCTTGCTGCACCTGCTTCGATACCTTCGCTGCGCTGCAAATGCGGAGCCAAGGTCATGTTCCTCACGACCGAGGACTAAGACAGACTACTGTAAACATTGTACGTTCTCTAATCCACTGGATTGAGTACAGCAGCAGTCGAGCTCCAATTTCACGTTCCACGTGGATAGCTCATTATGCAGAGCAAGCTAGCAGCAGTCAAGCTCCAATTTCAAAATGGAGATATAGCATTTACGTCCATGAAATCATTGTAAGCCTCGAATTGTGGGAGTTGGGTGCAGTGGGAAGCATGCTCAGCAGTAAATTGGTATTTATCTAAACAGCAAGCTTGTAAGAATGGCCCAAGTTGCACCTATTGAGATGTTAAATATATTCGAGACATCATTTGTAATCTGCACCACCACCAGCCCATATCGCCAAAATGCATAACATCAGATAAAGATAATAGATATCAGACAAAACCAAAGAGAAGTACTCTTTGCTTGCAAGAGTCCATGCAAAGGTAAGAAAAGAAGCACAATCTGATGCTACTACGAGGTGCAATCTCAACAAATGAATCCCACTTTTCACCAGAAACGAGCAGTTAATAGACAAAATCATACCCATTCAGTGCCTTTTTGACCTTGAAGCGCTGCTCCAATGAAGCTCTCACACAGATTAGCCACTTGAGCAGCTCCCACACAGATAATAGCTCCCGGAGGATCAGTCTGCAATCATGAATTGTACTAATTTTTCAAACTGAAGGAATTTGCGAGAGGTAGAAATCACAATATAATGCAAGAACTCGAACTCAACCTCACTGTATCACTCTTGTGCAATCAAGTTCTTGAGGGGGTTGGTCGAATCGTCACTCTTGCTGTTGGGCTAGTGTAAAAACGTGGCTTCAATTACGGTTGGCAAGCCTTGCCGGATTCATAACGTACGGTCAAAATTTGATATCTGAGAGAAACTTGTCAAATATTCCACTACACACCAACAGCTGGAGCAAATGAGCTTAGAGTAATACCAAGGTAACGACATAACCGATGAAAGCTAGAAAAATGGATGCGATCAATCCTGCAAAAGTGCCGATAAAGCTCACTGCTCCATCTGTGCCACGAGGTACAACTGTCATGGTTGTCACCAAGTATCTGCTCACCAACAGTAAACAACTCTAACATCAATCACAGTGCTCATTGTAAATGATTCATTGCTAATTAATCGTCAACATATTAAAACCTTCGACATTGTCACTTCAAAGCATTGACAGAGAGCATGTGAACAAACTAACGTGGTTCTACCAAAAGCCTTGCCAATCTCGCTCCCCATCGTGTCGCTAAGTTTAGTGCAAAAGCTGGCCAGGAAACCTAATCGCCAAAGGGGCACCCATGCAGATCCAAAGACGCCACAGATTGTTGCAATCGCACACAATGTGCCGGCGGTGCCAGATCCCCACACACTCCCAGGACCCCTTCTTCCTCCCCTCTTCTCTGCCGTCCCTTCGGCTTTCTTCAGTTTATAGTTCACTTTCGTGGCAGCGGTTCCCTGCATCCATCCCAAGTCTCCTTCTCGTTTAACCACAATCCATCAAGAGCAACATGTAGATGTAATGTCATAATCCAACTATTCTCGAACACCCATACATTTTCAGCAACCCAATCGAATCTTACGCAGTTGACGCAGCCACTATTAGGTGAAAGTGCAGAAACCCCACGCAGTCAAAGGAGGGCTCCGATTGCTTACAATAAGAAAGTAGAGAAAGACGATTACGGTGCCGGGCACGCCAAAGGCACGAAAGGTGAAGAGGCCCAGCAAGAACGCACTCATCACTCCAGGGATCGACAATCCGACCAACAAAACAGGTGCCGCGATCACAAAAATGGTGGTAGTAGCGATGATAGTCGACTCCCAACTCGCCGGCAACCTCAATGCTTGTTGCACTCCTAGCAAGATGGCCCCGAAACCCTCCGAAACATCCAGAGTGGCCATGGCACCCTCGATGCTCGCAAATTCCTCCGTGCCCACAAAAGCAAAAACAACACCACCACCGAGACCAAGCCTCCCAACAGGTTTCTGAGATCAGTTGTGGTCGATTTCTGCCGCCAGCAAGTGGCGCACGATTGGACTCCACCAAACTGTGGATCGTTTCTACGAATTGTGTGACTGATTGCTCCGTTTCGGAGACGATCTGTGCATCAGACTTGGCAAGCAAGCTAGAGTTCACTGGCGTGCCCGACGACGGCGTCATACGGCGGGAGGCTCGCGGCAAGTTGCGGTTGCTGAGCTGGTATTCCGTGGGCTTACAACGCGGTTTTAGGTGGGCCAGCGAGAGGGTTTAGAAAGGGAATACAATCAGTGTGTGAGATTGTTATAGTCACCAAGAATTAACCCCTAGACTGAGCAATTGGGAGGATGGATATACTTCATCATTGTTTATTTAAATGAGAAGTTCTTGTAGGTTTTATTTTTGTTTTATTTCTATTTCTATTTTTAATTAATTAATGTTCCCCCTAAATGCAATAGCTCAGAGCTCAAGGGTGACGAGGTTTAGTTAAGAGAAGATAGTCAAAGTGGAATCCAAGTGAGAAAGTAGCCTGAGTGAAAACTTGAATTCACAAAACAATTTGTCATGGAGTGATTATAGCAACTACCATTGCTACCAAGATTTGCACCTGAGATCTACTCGTTATGGAGCATCTTCTTAACCATGTAATGAACCTTTTCAACTCATGCTTTTACATTAAATTTTATTTATTTATTTATGTAAAAAGGATTGTGTTTTTCAGCTTGCTACATGCTCATTGTTTATGAGCTTAGCAACAACAAACATAGGGTTCAACTTAACTCCATAGATGAAAATTTGTTAGATAATATTCATTTACAAGTTAAGTTTGGAGATTTGTTTGCAAAATATGATTGTCAAAACAACATTCGGTATTGAATGCAATATAATGTAATAGATAAAACATGCCATTATAAAGTTTGCAAAAATTAAAATTAAAAAATAAAACTATAAGAAGACAATAGATTTTTGTTCATTAAATAAAAGGATTTGAAAAAGCTCATAATATAATTTATAAATTTAATTTTTCTTAACAAATTGTTCACTTATAAATTTTAAAAATAGTTTAAAATATAAAATTTCAGAAATAAAAGGATAAAAATATTATATATATATATATATATATATATATATATAGTTTTTTATATCGAGATTACTTGGTACAATACTTTGTCAAATCTTTTTAATACTTAGAATTTCTTATTCAAGATGTAGTTAAGAAATAGATAAACTTTTTGAAACACTCTTTTGCTAATTTTTTTTATTATTCATAATTTATTAAAATGATCCAAAATTATTTGATCCACTATTATATTTAATACACTAGAATCTCATTGGCAACAAGCCCAATTTTAAAAATAATTTAGAATTTAAGAAGTATACATATCATATAACAATCCTATAATAGTTACACAATCATTTTTTTTCTAATTGTAAAACATATTCTATGACATTATTAAAATTTATACTAAAATTATATCTAAAAATATAATGACTTATAGTTGTTTTGTATTTATATGGTTGAATCCTTGCTTATTAATTGAAGCAAAAAAAACACAACAAATATTCTATTTTATGGCCAAATTTTGTATTGATATGTTTAAAAAACTTATAATTGACATATTTAGCATTGAAATTGGCTAATTATTGTATTAAATTTAATTATTAGTGTTGTTAATAAATATATTTTACTAACTTAGATTTCTAAATAATTATATATGCATAATCACATATACATAATATTTATAAAATTATTATTTTATTATTTCATTAAAGATCTAGTTAATATATACAATAAATTTTAATTATTTCTTTTTAAAAAGTATAGACCATATTCATATATGATATAACAATATTAAGTGTATTACAAGTATATAACTTAAAGGAATTTTTTTATCAGATTTCAATTCACAAAGTGTGATATTATATTAATAAATATAAATTTGATGGATACTATGAAATTTATTTTTTTAATTAAATAGAATAAAACCAATTAGAAAATATTCATTACTTAAAATATTATTGTCAATTCTATTTTTTATGAAATTTGTATATTTTGCAACATAATACTAAAAACTTTTCCACAAAATCTTGTATTGTTTGATACATCTTATTATTTATTTTGAAACTTCACATAAACTGAACTATAATACAACAATGCATGATTTTTATTCTCTTGTTTCTTTATTATTAAACCTACCATCTAAATGTATGAATATCAACCAAATTTTTTAATTTTTTAATTTTTTAATTTTTTTTTTTTTGTATAACTCTAAATTTTATCTACAATTGTACTTTTTAAAATTCTTACAACCACAATGTATAAAATAACATCCATGTGCATTTTCAAAAAACACTATATATAACCCATTTATTTTTTCCTTAAAAAATGTTAAGAATGTCAATAATCATTTACAATACATTCTAAAATAGGTCAAAAAGTAGAATCACTATTGAACTAATATCCACTAGCATTTAGCATCTTTTCAAACCCCCTTAGTATTGAGGTAAAGCTTGCATAAATGTAATTATAACTATGTATACTACTTAATAGGTTTTATTTATTTTTGTATGAATGCATTTATATTCCATGATAAAAGTTCATTTTATTAATTGCAATTCAAGAGTGGCACTGTTAGTTTTAGAATATGCAATTCAATATAAAACAAGTGATCAAATTTGATTCTAAAATTGCAACCCACTTAGAATATTTAGAATACTATGTAAATGCTTATATGTAAATGCTTATATGTACCTCGTTAATCTACTATGTACTTTATAACATTGTGTTAGTTAAGTTTGATAGGTGCTTTGAGAAAACCTACTTGTGGTTATTTTCTTCTTCCGCTTGACTGTATCCAAGTTAAAATCGCCTTCAACTTTGGCATTTGGCATTGTACAGCTTAGACATTGAGTTTCCTAACTCATAGAAAAACCATTCCATGGCTGCCATGATCAAGTAGGAGCAAACAATTATCAAACTAGGAGACAGTCTGCATGTTGTAGAAATGTAGAACTGTGAAGCAGCCCAAATTACTACTGACATAGCCTTTGGCACTACGATTGTAAGGAGCAGGCCCTGGACTATCTACTTTCCTTCACACAGCCACTCAATCGCCCTAATGATAATCAAGTTTGACAAGAGTGTCAATGTGCAATTACACTACCAGTAGCCTATGAGTTTCAGATCTCCAATTTCTTGCTGATAAATTGCTGACTCTACGATACTGGTGGGGCAGTAAACACCAGTGCCGCATTTGTACCACCAAAACCAAATGAGTTTGTCAATACTGCTCGGATGTTCATGGATTTGGACGCTTTGAGAGGGCAAAAATGACCGTCAAAAATAGGATCAGGCTGCTCCAAATTCAATGTTGGTGGTGCAACGCCCTGAAAACAAACCCGTGCCCCAAAAGATTGTTACATATGAAGCCCATTCAGAACAGGGAAAATATCTCAGTTTGGATAGGACTCACATGATGAAGAGCCAGGATACAGAAAATGGCTTCCACAGCGCCTGCTGCTCCTAGTAAGTGACCTGTGGCGCCCTATGCAAACAGAAATTGCACCACCCGTTATTGCAACGATGTCATGTATTAAATCAGAAGGGGCTTAACATTTGATTATGGAAACCCGTGGCTATTCAGTGCATAAGTAAGAACCTTAAACATGGGTTAGTATTGAGAAGTACCTTTGTAGAGGATAACGCTAGGCGACCTGAATGAGCATGATCCTTGAACACATCCCGTATGGCTCGTGCCTCAACTACATCACCTGCAAGTTCGAAATCAAACGGATAAATGCTTGTCAGATACTCCTGTTTCTACATGCTTCCAGGGGTTGCAAGAGGTACCGGAGCCTCAAACAGCTTTGTAATGTCTGTCTGAAAGTCTACGCAGTAATCCAATAAATGGATTGATTACTGTACTGATATTTGAACAGGCATTTTATCTAAGAAAATCTCTTTATGCAGGCAAAGAACTCACCTAAGGGGGTTGACGTGGCATGTGCGTTTATGTAGTCTACGTCTGTAGGTTGCAAACCTGCCTGCCCACGTGCCCATCAGAACATGTACTTTCCAGAGATAAAGATAAAAGGTGATGTAGTATGGGCGAATGTTCAAATACTTAGCACCACAACACCACCTTACAGTCCATCGAACAAAACTTTGTAAATAAATGAAATTTAAGACAAACCTGTTGCAGAGCACGACTCATAGCTAAATATGCTCCTCTTCCCTCTTGTGAAGGTTGAGTAATGTGATGCGCATCTCCTGCAAACAGTGCATCAGGAATGTTTTCTCCGAGAGACTTAATCAAATTAGTACAGTCTATGCCAAGGAATGAAACTAGAAACTCCACATGAAATGCATCCAAAAGATCTTCACCTGACATGCCATAACCTCGTATTTCAGCATAGATCTTTGCTCCTCTATTTAGCGCGTGCTGATACTCCTGCACAACCAAAGCAAATATTCTCCTTGTCTCTCAATCCAAACCTTTGCATTTAGCAACATCAAAGATAAGCTTAAAATATTGCCCCCATTTGCAGTTGGTCTTGGTCAATGCTTACAGTAGTGTATCTAAGTCCTATTGAAAGAGAATTAAACAGAGAAGAGCAAGGAATCCTCACCTCTAATACTACAACACCTGCACCTTCACCCATTCTGCATCCATCAACAAGAAGCGGAATTAACACTTCGATTTAAGGATCAGCTTGCTCCAAAGATAAAGAAAGCAAGGGATTAGATACTCACACAAATCCATCTCGAGCTTGGTCGAAAGGCCTGGATGAATGCGTGGGATTATCGTTGAACTTCGTACTCAACGCCCTCGCCCTACCACAAAGCAGGTAATCCAGATTTAATGCAAAGCTGCGCTCGTTGTCTCAGGCTCATTCGAAGCTATGAAACAAAAATAAAAACGAACGACAAGAAAGGGGTTCGAACTTGACAATATGAAATATCCATCTGAGGGCACCTGCAAAATCCAGCCATTGACAATGGATCAATGCTTGATTCAGTTCCTCCCGCCACCATGACATCTGCATCTCCAAACTTAACCATGCGAGCGGCATCACCCAAGGAATGAGCTCCACTTGCGCATGCTGTCACGACAGCATGATTAGGCCCCTGGTATACAACCCATCCAAGTTAGTAATCTCCCTACTCACATGCAATAACCTCTTATTCAATGAGAAATCCAGAACGCTTGGGAAACTTAGTCAAGAGTTCTGAGACTTAACCAACCTTAAAACCATGCCGAATGCTGACGTGACCAGCTGCCATGTTGATCAAAATACGAGGTACAAAGAAAGGGGTCAGCCGACGCAACTCCTGTACACAGCTAAGAATTAGAAAGTCAAGAAAAATGCGAAGATTATCAGAAATTGGTAAGGAGACACTCACGAATAGGATGATAGGCACTCTTCACGATTACTGAATATCTGAAAGCTCACTTCCTTTTTAATTACTAATCCATACCTTCTTATTGATAAGGTGAGCCGCTTCCAGGATATCGTTGATAGAACCAATTCCACCACCAATTGCAACACCCTGGAGACCAAAAATTAAATACAGCAGCTCAGTTCGTTAAGAATCGCAGAGCATGTAAGACTCTCAAACCTGAAATAATCTCATAGTCTCACAAGAGTTAAACTGAAAAAAACCATAAACCCTCAAAATTTTTGAAACCTAAAACATGTCATCCTCCCCAAAATGCACTCCTGTGGACCACAAGGTCCTAACTACAGATACGCACCGTACGCTCCAGGTCAGCGGCGTCTTGAGGATGCCAATTTGCGTCTGTCAGGGCTTCCTCAGCAGCACATTGTGCGTAAGCTATGAAAGCTGGGTTGGTCGAATTCTGCGACCAAGGTCAGAAACTTTAATAATTGATAAAAACCTCTTCTTGTACTCAAATTCCTCAAAGAACGTAATAAATTGAGGAAGAATACGAACCAGCCATTTCTCGACATCAAAGTCACCGGCAGCAGATCCGCGAGGCACAAGAGCAGCCACTCGCGAAGGAAGTTGCTCCAGGAATCCAGGATCCTTTAGCCTTAGACTCTCGGCACTCAGGGCTTGTACTCCAGTCTTAAGTGCAATCAATCTGTCCCAGCTCACTTGCACTCCTGCTCCGAGAGGGGTTACTAATCCCAACCCTGCCACCCACACACAAAAAAAAACAGTCTCCACTACCATCAGGGCTCACGAAAGTCGAAACCAACATCTGCTCTTCTCCAAAACATTGGATTTCAGAATGCTAATTGTTTCTAGATTTTCATTTTTAAAACTCTTGGATGAAGGTCCCGATCGAAGTACCACAACTTAGCTAGGGCTGACCATTCATCTTCAATACCATCAACGACACCTCCAATGCTGATACAAAAAATTCTCTAAGAACCTATTCCAAACGGCCCCAACAAAATCAATACGGAGTATTCCAGATCGTTAACGTCAAATGCCACCGAGGCCTCATCCACAAAACCGTAAACTGCCTCCAGGAAGAGAAATTGGCCTCCCGATCGGCACAGAACCAGAACAATTCAAACCACAAACGAGGAATATCGGGAAAATCTAAACCCAAAACCTAGCTTACCATTGGGGAAGGCAAGTAAATCATACCTGTGACCACAACGCGGCGCTGGGGAATTTCCGGAGGTGGAAGAGAGCTCCAGTCATGGCTTAGGCGTCGAGCTCCTCGTTTGAACAGTCCATCAACGATGAACTTGTGAAAGCGCACCATCGCTCACACGAGCTGCTACTGGTGCTCCTGCATCGATGGATGGATCGATCGAAGAAGAAGAAGAACCCAACTCGTGCAACTGCATGAGAATCACACTCGACGCCCCAGAATTCTGTGACACGGCGAATTTCCATTCTTCGCTGCGCCGCTCACTTGCTCCCAACTAGTTTGTGCCGCGCTGGAGAATTAGCCCTACGTTTCATCCATTTTTCATCCACTACGTTTGTCATATTTTCATCCATAGTATTCATCCTAGCATCCTCATCTACGATATTCATCTTCGTCTCCTCATCCATATTATTCATCTTCGTTTCCTAATCTACGATATTCGTCCTTTTTTCCTTATCCTCGTTCTTCATCCTCTTCATCCTCTCCTGTCGGGTCAGAGTACAATAAAATAATAATAATTTTTTAAAATTAGTGAAATGTTTTCTTGAAAAGAAGAAGATAGGATATCAACAGTCTGAACTCTTGGTGGTATAAATTGGATTTCAATATATTAAAAGCTTTTATGGTGATGATGTTTTTCTGTAGATGTATTTTTGTCAAATCAAATACACACACTTACTCTGGTGTAAAATGTAATAGACAATAGACAATGTCTGTAATATGTAAGAACTAGATTCTTCTTTCTTTTTTTCAATATTCATTAGAGAAAAATTATTTAAAAATTACGAATAATTTCAAAAAAAAGAAAAAGAAAAATTGATCTTCATACGGAGATGTTTTTTTTTATAAACTTGAGTTTGTAGAAATCTTACACATATATATATATATATATATATATATATATTGGTGTATGAGTGAGGAAGGATGGATTTCACATTGAGTATCAGTCAGTAAAGAAACAAAAGAAAACCTAAAGAATCCTTTTGATTGGTCAAAATTTCATTTGTAATATGTATATATATATATATATATATATAATGCAAGTTCACACTTCTCCTAGTATGCAGCATCTTCTTTTCTTCATTTTTTTTCCTTGGCTCCTCCAGCCTTCTCTCACTTGGCATTCCAGAAATGAAATAAATGAGAGAATGAGAAAAAATGTGAAGGAAGAGGAAACAAAAAAAAGATGTTGCAAAATGAAAAGAAGTTAAGAATTGAGAAGGGAGAGTATTATTGCTACAATTTGAGAAGAGACAGAGTATTATGAGGACATAGTAGTGTGGAAAGAGAGGTTTGATAGAATGCAATGGAAATATGTTAATAAAAATTAAAGATGAAAAGAAAGTCTGATGCATGTTTTGCAT
The DNA here is from genome assembly GCA_036785485.1 of Physcomitrellopsis africana. Taxonomy (NCBI): domain Eukaryota; kingdom Viridiplantae; phylum Streptophyta; class Bryopsida; order Funariales; family Funariaceae; genus Physcomitrellopsis; species Physcomitrellopsis africana. The sequence continues at coordinate 78,939 of JAWRVF010000481.1, read as the reverse complement.
GCTCAATAGCAGCATGATTTTGTGTGAGTACAAGTCACTCCTCATTTAATTGGTATTGTGAAATTAAAATTCTTGGTTTTTTAAAAACGTTTTTATCCACAAAATTGATTGAATAGAAGTATGGTTTTACTAGTTATCTTTCAAGATCAAGAATATCATTATATATTTATATATATATATACATGCATATATTTAAAATATTATTACATCTAATATTTTTTGAGACAATTTCAAAAGATAACATGTAATCAATTGGTTAAAATAATTAATTAATTAGATTAGGTCTTTAGAAATACTTTTTTAAAAAGTAAAATCAGATTTAATATATTAGTAAGGGGGTTTTAATACGTAGAAGTTCAATTTGAAAGGCCATAGTTCAAAAGTTTTACCAAGATCCTCCAATTGGTGAAGAAAAGTCCTCCTTTCAAAACCTTGGCCTCTGAATACATAGTAAAGTGAAAAGAGGTCATGGAATAAACCAAATAATTCATTTTTTACAAGACTAAAATTTTAAAATTATATCTTGATTAAGAAATTCATAAAAAGTATACAAAAACTTCATCACTTATTTTTAAATGGTTCTTTTAAGTAGTTTTGACATGTCTTTTCAATTTTTTAAAAAACTACGTCTTAGAAAGGATTCAACAAATTTTTTGAGGGACAACACTATTCAAGCCATATAAAAAAACGAAAAGAAAAAAAGGATTCTACCTCATCTTTTCTTGTAAGGGCATTTAATTGATTTTTCTAAGTATAAAGCCATCTAAGTGAGGCTTTTCAATTTCAACCAATCAAAGAATTTAAAAGTTGTGACCTCTCATATTATTTCTTAAATATGATGTCTCCCAAAAAATAAATTACTTTGGTAGAGTTTTAAAAATAGTTCCTTATATTTTATAAATATATATATATATATATATATATATAATAACTCTAATTATATTAATGATAGGTGAAATTATTTAATATATTTTTAAAAGTGTATAAATATGCTTGGGATGCAATTAATAATACATAAAATTGCTACATAATAATACCACATAAATAAGATTTAGTGAAATATTTAAAAAGTTCTCAAGCAATCTTTACAATAAAGAATGTATTGGTTTGTATATTTTTTTAAACATAAATTTGTATTTCTACTATACATACTTTTTGCAAGTCTCCTCATACTATATACATTTCAAATCAGCTCGCATATTATATTGAACAAAAGAAAATAGGCGCAACATTAAAATTTATATTGATGTAAGCTCTAATAATCAATTGAATTTGGAGCAGTCATTAGATTATATTGTCACAAGTCCCAACATCCAATTGAACTTAAAGCAAATAATATATTTTATCAATATAAGCTTTAATATTCAATCAAACTTAGAGCAAATAACACATTATATCAATGCAAGCTTCAACATCTAATTAAACTCAGAGTAGACAGTACATCTTATAGATGCAAGCTTCAATATCCAATCAAATTTGAAATAGGCAATACATTATGTCAACTCAAGCTCCAACATCCAATCAAACTTGAAATAAACAACCAATCAGGTAAGTCTATTAAATTCCTTGATTTGCATTTGTATTACTACTTTGCATCTAATATTAAGATACAAATTAAATCATAATATCTCATAATTTTGTTTATCATAAAATTCCATATATTATTATTTCAAATCTATAAATAATATAAATTTATTAAAAACTTATCGATATTAGATATCATAAAAAATCTAAATCCAAAAGCTAATAAGACACATATACTGAAAACCTCCAATAGAAATATAATGATAATTACAAGTATTAACTACCTATTCTATCATTTCAATATTAATCTATTATATTTTAAAATATCTACAAAAATAAATACAAGATATTTAGCTCAATACAAACTTGGAAGCTAATTGATACATAAGTTATTTATAAAAAATCATCAAGTAAGCAAAGAGGTAAAAAATCACCTCTAATTCAATGATTTTTATACAATAGATTTAATAATAGTAGTATAATATGATTTAATATTAGCCTATTACTTCAATTCTAATCTTAAATTCTAAACTACCTCAAAATCAATATAAATATGTATATTAATATATTTTCTAAAAATAAATATTAATATATTTTTTAAAAATACATATTAATATATTTTTCAAAAATACATACAAATCTATATTTTGTTTAATTTTAATAGTCCTAGTATATGAACTATACTACAATATACTTTTCAAAAAAAAACACAACTAATATTCTATTTATTAGCTCATTTCTACAAATATAATTATTAAAAACTGACAGTGATAGCACTTATTATATTGACTCAGCTAAAAACTATGGTAAGGATTACAAAAGAAACAAAGACAATAACCATGGCACAATACCAAAAGAAATAATGAGCATCTAGTATAAGTAAGCAACTATTTGAAAATAATACTCACATTTTAAATATTCTCACACCAAATACATCAATTATCAACAAAGACTAAGACATCAAAATGATTGAATCAAATATAGACAAAAGATAAAACACCAATACAGAAGGAGTCAACTTAATGAAGAAAAAATCTACATTCTAAACCTTATTGTGCATCAAAATTCAATGTGCTTTAATCCCAAACCTATGGCTTAGCATTTGGAATTAAAGCACATTGAATTTTGAGAAGAGAATAATGAAAGCAGCCAAGGATTTCAATGGCATGGCCTATAACAAGCAATTCTTTGCAAAGATAATAAGCATTAATCAAAAAGATGTTACAACTTATGACTTACTAATTGATATTATAAAAACCAACTTCAAACAAAGACAAGAGCTTGAAATTATCTATGTCAAAAAAATCATAACAAATGAAGTTGCCTACTTGATAGCAATGACATTGGAGCAAAGATAAAAGATAATTTTATACAAAGTCATTCAACAAAAAACTCCTTTAATCTACAATCATGTATCAAGGCAATCTTTGCAAAAAAGATATTTAAAAGAAAAATTATCTTATCATAGTAGTAAAAAGAATACAATGTTGTACACTCTACTACTGTCATCATTCAAGGCTTGTAAGCAAAAATTAGAGATACAAACATTGTACAAACTTATTATACTAACAGCAATTCTAAAGACAATATATATGATGGCTTTTGCAATGTAGAGGTGTTGAATGTAGTAGTGTATAAGAAGCTCTTTAATAAAATTGTCAAAATTTTAAAGTCCTATGTCAAATTCACACCTCATCTATACAACCTCAATAAATAACATCCTTTAGATGCAAAGCTGCTCTAAGAATTTTGTTTTTCAAATATCAATAATGCCATTATTGGGGTAGTAGAGGCCATGAAGAATAAGCCAAAATGGCATAAGTAATCTGCCATGGCCCTTGCCTAAGTTACTAAATTGTTCAATAAAAAAAAAAGATGTTAAAGAAGAACTCAAGAAAGACATGGCAACATTGCATATAACAATCACCTCTAAAATCCAAGCCTATATTAATGATATGATTAAGGACTTGAAAAAAAATTGGATGCAAAATTTGAAGGTATTATGTAATTTATTTTAAGCACAAAAGACCTCTTTAAATTGGAAATTCTATTTAGAAGCTAATCTCTTATACTAAAAAAAACTAATTTATCCTTAACTTCAAGCAATTTTTAACTTCAATCTTAGCTTAAAATATATAAACTCTAAACATCTAAAATTACTTAATAATCTTAGTTGATTTAGATTTATTGCTATATAATATAAAATTATTTACTATTTATATATTTTTAAAAATATATATGATTATAAGTTAGAACAATAGATGAACTCCAACATCCTCTTTTAGAAATTTCAAGAAAGCTTAGATTGTTGAAAATTCATGCTTCTCAATGATTGAAAATACATATACCATAGAATTAAATCTCAATGGCAAAAGACACAAAATAATTTTTAATCAAATAAATCTAGATCTTTCAATTTAAATCTAATTCAAAAGATATAACATAAATCTCAATAGTTGACCAAATTCAAAAGATACAAATTCAATTTATAGCAAAAAAATTCAAATCTACCTATTTAGACAAATATCAAATGAAACAAAATAAAAAATATTTAAAGTGGATCCAAATCCTATAGTAGATAAATCAATTAATTATAAAAGTTTCTTAAAAACCATGTTTTAAAAAAATTAGAAATAATTATATTAAATTAGTAACTTTTATTAGTAAAATATATAAAATAAATCTCAAAAAAAAAAATTTAGACCTCTTAAATCAAACCTAACTTCCAACCTATATTAATTCTAAAAATACCAAAATAAAAATAAAAATGGTTTATACTTCCTAACTTAAGCCAATATCAAAAATATAAAAACATAAAAATAAAAATCACATAACCACCATACTACCATACCACCATATCATACTAAACATTTAAAAATCTTCATATTACTATGCAGAGATATTGATACCAACCTTGGATCCTACACAAAATATTTAACTAATACCTATGGAAATATAAATAAAGAAATAGAATATATTTCATATCCAACTTAATATAATTAAAATCAAAATATTAAAAAATAGAAAATATCTTAATTCTATATTTAATAAATATATTCAAAATTATAAAATAAAATAATATATATATATATCTATTTTTAGTATAGTTTATATAAAATAATATTAACCTACCACCTCTCAAATATTATATGTATTAGTCGTCACAATAAGCCTAGATTCAAACAAATGCAATCTACTCTTAGATCCACTACCAATACTTATATATAATTTACTAACACAATTAGCCAATCTCCTTTAAGCTCCAAAAAACACTCTAATATAACCACACATGTATATCCTATTTATAAAAAACCACTCAAATATCATAAAACTTCCAATAAATATACATAGAGAATTACATGACTTTATCATTAACAACAATCCTCCAATCACATTAGAAACCATACAAAATATCTTTAAATATCTCTCCAAAGAACTTATTATAGAATCTCTAAAATACAAAAACCTCCTAATAGGATATATACATCCACCACCACCAATAATCTATCAATCACCTCAACCACAAAACATAAATTATACTAACTCCATCTCTACACTAATAACATAGAATGTAGCATCACTCAACACATCACTACTATGTCTACACATGCTTATCAATACAAATAAATCTACAATTATATAAGAAACAAAATTAACTTCTAAAAAATCTCTTAAATACTTCAAAAAAATATTTTTTTAATGCAAATTAATCTTTAATAATATATATACTAATATTAGATATAATATATACTATAAAATTCCATATATTCTATTAAGAAGAAGTTTATTTATACTTATATATAATAAATGTATATTTCTAGTAAATATTATCAAAATACCTATAACATTGAACATAGTCTAATATCTATAAATAATAAAAATTATAAATCACATGCTACAATCATTTATATTATTAAATCTCTATATGCCAATATACTAAGAAGATTTAGTCTTTATACCAATAATAAAAGACAGCATTATATAATAAATCCAAAAAAATCTCAATTACAATATTATATTATATAGAGATTACAATATAAACAAAGCTTTTATAGGCTGTATTTATAACTATATTATCACCACAATAGATAGACCTCCAATGGTAAGTTTTTTATAAACACATTATAACTTCAATATATAAAAACAAACACAAATTTTACAAGGCAAGGTAGATTAAATTACTTTGCCATAAGCCTAATAGATGGTTTTTACATTAAAATTCTAAACAATCTAAATTGTATATTATAAATCAACATAGATGTCTGACAAAAGTCAAGCCACTTTCTAATTACATTAATAATCTCAGCTAATACACTACTAATAAGACCTCTTCTACCTTCTAAATACAATAAAAATCAAATATTAAACTCCATATCTTTAAAAATTCTTAAGAAATTCAACTTATAATTTTTTTTTGAATATTATATGCAAATAGATAACCTCGCCATACTATTACAAATAAATTAACAGCTCATACAAGATCAATAGACTATAGCTTGTAATCCATTGGATGACATTATATTATTAATATCCTAAACTATCTAATAAATATGCACAATTCTTTCATTTCCAAACTTAATTCTATATACTAATAGACTTGAAGGTTTCCTACAAAGACAACTAAAAAAAACCTAGAAAAACTTCAAATCAACACATCATTTAATATGAAAAGTAATTTCTATAATAAAAAATATATTAAATTGGCATATGTACCTAATATTACAAATTCTCTAAAACCACCAACATATCTAAATTCCATCACCTCTACTACCATATGATCTATATCAACCATGGCTAAATAAATGAGCAGTAATCAATTAAAAATTTAAAAAGATACTTAAGCCATTATTACAAATTATAGCCATAAAAATACACAAAAAACCATTAAGAGATTTTAAAACTTAATCAATGTTAAGCTAAAGAAAGATAATTAAATAATTTTTAATAATTCTACAAATTCATTATTAAATAGCCTAATTGATCATAATAACAACATCATAACCAATCCAATAGATATTGCCAATGAAATATTTATATAATAATTTGTAATCAATGCTTCTATTGTAAAAACATGCACATATCAACTACAATACCTATCAAATTATACATACAAAGTACAATAATATCCATAGAATAATATTTATAGATTCATATCAGAACAAAGAGGCAACTCTAAAATTTCAATTCTTACATAAATTGATAGAGAAACCTATGACCTTTGAATTAAATACCTAGCAAAATATAAAACACTAAAATCAAATTAAATATCTGATTTTATTTTTAAAAATATACTATATTATTTCTATACGTTACTATTCATTTTTTTAAAAATATTATTATAAATAAAAATCTATCTTTATATTATAATAAATAAATCATATTATTTTATTATATAAAAAAAAATTCCAATACAACTTCCAAATCATAGACCTATAGCACTAGCTAACATAATATATAAATTATTCACTAATATATTAACTTCACTTCTTTTTTCATATAGAAAATAATATCAAATACTATATAATAGCTAAGAAGTCTTCCACCAAGAAAGATGTATAAGTAGACAAATCTAAACCATAATAGCAACATAAAAAGTTTTTAGACTAACATCACAAGATATGTACCTATTATACATTCATTTCACTAATGTCTTTGGATTGATAGACCATGCAAGACTACTAGCAATAATGTATGACCTTGATTATTTTCTCAATCCATACAAATAGTAATAAATATATATTCACAAGTTATTAATATCTAAAAATATATCTTAATATAATTATTAATATAAATATCTAAGAATACATCTTGTGCCATCACTCATTTGAAAAATTTAAATTCATGCTACAATGATCAAACTAAATGAATAATATAAATTACTTAGAGATAGTTTTACTATTGAATTAAGTGAAGTCTTACTTAAAAATGCATCATGCACTTGATTGTGAAAGATAAAAAAAAAAATTACAATAAGTTCTAATACCTCTAATAGATTTATGTATAAATTATAATTAAAGATTAACAAGTATGCTCAAATATTAAAGAAGTTCAATTAAATTTTTAAAGAATTATGAAAGTAACACAAAGAAATCCTAAAAAACTTCTAAAGAAATTATAAAAAAATAATAAAGAATTTTTAAATAAATATTAAAATAAAAATCTAAAAAAAAGTATTAAAATAAAAATATTTTTTTTAATATTAAAAATAGAAATTATAATCAAATCTTAATCAAATTCTAGTCAAATCTTAGTCAAATCCTAAACAAATCTTAATAAAATCCTAATAAAATCTGAATCAAATCCTAAAAAAATCTTAATGAAATCTTAGTCAAATCCTAGTTAAGTTCTAATAAAATCCTAATAAAAGTCTAATAAAACCTTAAATTCTAATAAAATCCTAATAAAATCCTAAATCCTAAATAAATTATAATAAAATTGTAGAAAAATCCTAGTCAAATCCTAATCAAATCTTAAATCCTAAAAAAATTATAATAAAATCTTAGACAAATCTTAATCAAATTTTAAATCATAAATAAATCTTAATGAAATCCTTATCAAATCCTAAGTCTTAAATAAATTATAATAAAATTCTAGATAAATTCTAATCAAATTCTTAATCTTAAATAAATCCTAATGAAATCTTAGTCAAATCTTAAGTCCTAAACGAATTGTAATGAAATCTTAGATGAATCCTACTTAAATTTTGAATCCTAAACAAATCCTAATCAAATCTTAAATCCTAAATAAAGCTTAATAAAATCCTAGTCAAATCTTAAATCCTAAACAAACCTTAATGAAATCTTAGTCAAATCCTAATTAAGTTCTAATAAAATCCTAATGAAATCTTAATTAAATCTTAAATCCTAAACAAATCTTAATAAAATCTTAATCAAATTCTAATAAAATCCTAATAAAATCCTAACAAATCCTAACAAATCCTAACAAATCCTATAGCAGATTGAAACCTTAGTAATTAATGATTGAACTATTGATTTTGATTCAAAATTTGTACACCTTTCAACAATTAAATTGATAACAGGCATAAATTTTTTGAAGAAGATCCAATATACCAAATAGCAAACAAATCCAAAACTTTACTTAGATGTAAGCTAGCATCCTTCTCCAACCTTGATGCCAATCTCCTAGAGCCAATATTTCCTTCTTGTACTATTAAATTCCTTTTAAAATCTATAAATATATAAAAAATCAAGTGTACCACCTATATACATAATTCTAATTTCAATCCAATTAGTAGATTTCTAGATATCTTAGAAATCTTCACTGACCCTCAAAATCCAATTTTTAAGATGTTGATCCATTTGAACTTCAATAACCTTTAATTAAAAAATTTGATCAAGATAAAATTTATACCATACATTTAACACATTTAAAACTACAAATCTATAAAATTTTACTTTTAGATTTACTACCAAACTCACAAAATTCTCAAAAATATATATTTTTTTATTTTTTATTTTATAAAAACCTTGAACCATCCAAAACAATTCTAATTTTATAAATCTCTTGAAAAGTCAATATCTATCCAAATCATTTATAAATAATGCTCAAAAAAACCTTTTGAAATATGTTTTCAAACCTTATTTTCCAATTTACAAAAAAATTCCTTATCTGCTATAGGCATGCGGTTTTGTGCCTCATAGTCTGATTTCAATCCAAGTTTATAACTCGTCCTCTTTATATATCAATTCTTAGAAATTTGAGGTAAATTTTGTTAAAATATATTTTTAATTCTTTTTAAAAGAAGCCGATATTATTTAATTTTCTGATCTATTTATTTTATCTTATTTATGGATATATAAAGTAAGTAGAAGCCTCTTTTATAGGAAGGCAACATTAGCACTTTTTAATTTTTACTACCTCATTGTCTATTATTTATATTTTAAAGATAATTTATTAAAATATTTTTATTTTAATTCTTCTATAATATAATCATTTCTTTCCTCTTTCACCTAATGGTTGTGTTATTATATAATATCTATTCCCCTGAACTTGTGCATTCTCTGGCATGCACAAAATAATTTGACTCTTGTTATAAAAATCACATCATACTTTCTATGTCTTTGTTTAAATCTTCTTCATCATTTTCATTATCCAAATCAATATTATTTTTTTGTCCTTCAAGATATAAGTCTTCAACCAAATCTTCTATATTAATTTTTATATATCTTTGTTTAAATATTTTTATCCTCTTTCTAACAATTGGTATTTTCAATCTTGTTCCATTGAGCTTTTATAGTAAATAGGTTGTATTATCATGAATTGTTGTTATCACATATAATCTAAATCAATGCTTAGAATTTTTTTGTAATATATTATGTTGATTATTCAAACTATTATCATAGATTAAGATTTAATCACTTTCTTCTATTTTTTTTAGACTATAGTCAATGCATTTTATCAAATCTTTTTTTATTCTTTTTTCTTGTTGCTTTCAACCTTTCTATTGCTATTTCAATATCCTTAGGTCTTTTTTTCAATTATTGAATCCATAATGCTAAAAGCTCATCTTTGTTAAAATCATTCTTTCAAGATAATATTTTCTATATATGTATTATTTCTTTTATCAATGTAACTGACTTTTGTCAATATATTAACTCAAAAGACATATAACTAATCACTGTACTATGAATTATACAATATGCTCATAATGCAAATGGTAGTAGTATTAGCCATTGATGTACTTTATTATTGCATGTCTTTATTAATGTCTTAATAATAGATGAATGCCTATGCTCATTCTTTCTATTAATTTCTAAATTATATGTTGTTATCAAAAAAAATCTAATTTCTATTCTACCAAAGAATTTTCTTATTTCTTTTGCATCCAATTTTCCTTTGTCTGTAATGATTTTTTGAATATAACCATAGCAACAAATAATATCTTTTAAAAAAGATCAACATATACTTTCAATATTTTTTATTCTTAATACTCGTCCGTCAACCATATTTGATAAATCTTCACATGTAAGTACCAAATACTTCATTTGCCTAAATTCCATAGGCATTGCCACTAAATCCACTATCTACTTATAATATAGTGCTAGAAGATAAGTTAGATGTAATTTATCTCAATACTAAATGTTAGAATAAAGTTGACAAATCTCATATAATGCTATAAAATCAGCCACATCTTTATATATGCCTTTCTATCAATACTTCTCTTTTAATTTAGTAAAAGTTGCTCATATTTGTCTATGTCCTACTATCAAAGACATAAAATATAATCAACTAAGGTATCAAAATATTCTTGTATTATTTGAAAGAAGTAAAGAATTATTCAAAGATAATATAATATTAAACTAGAATGGCTATTGCCAAAGTCAAGAAGAGTAGAAACTCTTAAAACAAGATTAGAAATAAGAAAGACATTAATAAGAATAAAGATGGCTTTATTCTTATATCTATATATACTATCTACCTAAGAGCTATGTAGCAATGTTCTATAGGACTTCCAATATATGTCTAATTTGTAAAATACAAGTCAAACCTATAAGACAAGTTTTTCATATGTACACCACATAATTAACTTGTTCTATAAGTTATCAATATGTGTAATACGTGGCTAACTTGGTGGCCAAGTTTCTAATCTATCAATCACCTATAGACATGAATAAAGATGAAATCGCATCTATAAAGCTTCTAAGAAGTTTTTTTATTAGATATTATCAAATTAATCTATTTTTATTTTTATTTTAATCTATCCATATTACTTAAATAATTATTAGAATAAATCTTATATATGTGACATTATCTCCCCTTCTAGATGCAAGTTCCATAAGAAGCAGTGATTATTTGTTGAAGAAGTCTAAGATGCGCTGAATTGTATTTGCCACATATTCTGATCTTTGTTCTTTTTGAAGGTAGAAAATCTTCAATATAAGAAGAACATGTTATTTTTGAGGATCTTCTTCTCTATTCTATTATCTTAAAGGTTGTGACAGTCATAATGTCTTATCTAACAAGTCAACAAATGATAGCACTTGAGTTGAATTTGTTAGTTGTTGATTTTTTATCTCGTTAGTGCCAAAAGTCCAAAACAATAATAAACAATGATATAAGATATTTTCATTAAACTTACTTTGCTTTATAGTAAAGATTTTTTTAATCTTAATTTTAATGGATGTTATTGATGAAATGCATTGACTTTAATTGATGTATTTATTAGATTCCTAGATGACTCCCATATATTTATTAATATCATATTTGTATTAATATATAATATATTTTAACCTGTTTTGATACTATCACAGATATAAGACTTCTTCCATCTCAAAATTTTCATTGTTATATATTTTTATAAGAAATAATGGCATTTGTCTTCTTCTTTGTATATCCGTTATTGATATGGCTCAAATAAAGATGTGTGGAATATAAGATGGATCTTCATAAACTTTAGTAGATATAATTGATAAGCAATTGGATTGAGTTGTGTACAAATTGGAGATGGTCCAAGTGTATGATAATCTAACTTGTCATAAGGACAAATAGTCTTGATATTACAATAAAGTAGTCATATCCTATCACCAAATTGAATTTAGGTATTTTCTTATGATAGACATCTGCATAGGTTTTTTTGCTGTTATTGAGCTTTTTTTAAATATGCCTTCATTATTATATATAATTTTAATAATTGATTTGTTAAGTCTTTTGCCATATGATTATCAAATTTTGAAAAGTAAAAAATATCAAGTTATGGATGATAATCATAATTGATAAAAAAAAAAATTTGTTGAGTAGAAAATATATCAAATTATTATAAGCAAATTCTACTAATGGCAAAAAAATTATCCAATCATCTTGATGATAATTGATAGTATACTTCAAATACTGCTTCAAAATTTAATTTATCCATTTTGTTTGTCCATTAGTTGAAGCTAAAAGGCTAAAGATAGTTTTATATCTATCTTTAATATTTTAAAAAAGACTTTTCAAAATTTTGATATAAATTATATCCTTATATTTGATATAATATCTTTTAGCAATCTATAATAGCGATTGATGTTGTCAAGAAAGAATTAGCTATTTTTTTATTTGTGATAGATTTTATACATGATATAAAATATGCCATTTTGGTGAAATGATCTATAATTATAAATATAGAATTATATGAATTTAAAATTAATAGATATATAATAAAATCTATAGAGATAAAAGTCCATAGTTTTTTTGATATAAATAATGGTTGAAAAAGTCTATAAAGTTGATGACAAGGAGTTTTTGATCTTGAACAAATATCACATAATTACGCAAATTTTTTAACTGCCTTTTATATTTGAAGCCATTAAAAATCTCTTAGTATTAGTTCCAAAATCTTGTTATATTCAAAATATTTTGTTGTAGGAAAATTATGACAAGCTTTAAGAATCCATAGTCATATTTTATTTTTTGAAACATACAAGTATCTCTCAAAATAGAATAAATTATTTTTAAACTTAAACTTGGAAGTATCATAAGACTTAAATGAATTATTCTTAATGTTATGAATAAAAAGATTTAAAGACATACTTGATTGGACTTCCTTGAAAAAAATTTGAATTAATAAACAATGTCAATTTCATTGTTCAAAGATGAAATTATTTTGGATTTAATAAGATTGTCCTTTATTGACCAAAAGTTGTATTTTTTTCTTTTGGAATAAGATAAGAACATCTAGAAAGGACATCAGACAAATCTTATTATTTTCGTAATTGATAAGTGATAATGAATTCAAATCTTAATAAAGACATACTCCAACAAGCCTAGCAATGATTCAAAATACATACTAACATAAAATATTTGAGGTTCTTGTGATCTATATATGTATATATATATATATATATATATATGGTGATTGGATTGAAAACACCTTCTAAATAATGATGCCATTCTTGAAAAGAATCTACAATTGCAAAAAGTTCTTAGTTATAGATCTCATAGTTAATCTTGGTTGCTAAAACTTTTTTTAAATAAAAAATTATTGAATAAAATTTTTCAACTACTTCCATTTATGATGATATTATACTCAAGGCAAAGTCCAATGTATTTGTTTTTATAAAAAATACTTAAGAGAAGTTGACGCAATATAAGATTGGCATAGAAATAAAAACTATCTTTAAAGGTTTAAATGATGATTCTACTTTTATATTACACTTGAACTTTTTTAAGAAGTTAAGTATATTAATGGAGCTACAATTTGAAATTTTTTTTTCATAAAGATCTAGTAGTAATTGACAAATTTCAAAAAATATTACACATTTTTTACTGTTTTTAAAATTTTCTAGTCTATAATTGTCTAAATTTTTTTAGGATCTATCATTAGATTGTTATTAAAAAGGGTGTTTTCTAAAAAATTAACTTGAGTAGTATAAAATACACACTTTTCTATCTTGGTATATAATCTTACATTTCTAAGTTTTTATAATATACAACAAACATAAAATTCATATTTTTTTATATTCTTAGAATAAATCAGAATATTATTTAAATTATAGACAACAAAATCATCAAAAAACTCACATTAAATATCATTCATAAGGTGTTGAAAATCAATTGGTACATTTATAAGTTCAAAAGACATGATATTATATTTGAAATGTCCATACTTAATTTGAAATACAATCTTTCATTCATCATCTTCTTTAATACAAACCAAATTGTATGTTCATCACAGATCTAATTTTGTATAGATCTTTATTTAATTGAGTTGATCAAGAAGTCTTAAAATCAAAGGTAAATGATATCCATTCTTGATGACAATCTTATTAAGTCTTTAATAATCTATGTATATTTGCAACGATTAATCTTTTTTTTCCACAAATAAGATAGAAGATCGTGTTAGGGATTGTGAATGGCGTATAAAGTTCTTAATCAAGTTCTTATCAATATATTTCTTTAATACAACCAATTTATTTTGCGATAAACTATAGATTGGTCCAAATGGTAGTTGATCTCTTTTTTGAAGATTGATTGAACAATCATAAGGTTGATGCTCTAAAAAAATATCTACATTCTTTTTTTCAAAAATGTCTTAAAAATTTTGATATTTATTAGGAATACTACTTATAATCTTTTCAATATAAAAAATAGATGTGGTATATATAATAAAAGATGAATTTTCTTTTACTGTATATATAAAGGCTTTTACACTTATCAAAAAGGATTTGGATGTATTAAACTTATATATTTTTATTTGACTAATAGATTTTTGGATTAAACTATAAAAAAAAATCAAGGTTATAAAAAGTCTAATTTATTTGAGGATTATATTTTTTTAACCACTATAATCTTAAAATCGTTGGATTGAAAGAAAATCTAATTATATTAAATATTACTATACTATTATGTCCTTTAATTTTATATCTAAAGGAATAATTTTATAGATGACACCTCTAGATGACAACAAAGGACCATCTATGACTTCTATGTGCACAAATTTAGTTTTTTAAATTAAAGATATTTCTTATTTTTTGACAAAATCTTTGTTTATAAAATAAATTAAAGCTCTTAAATTTAATAAGATAAATACTTTGCAATTTCTAAATCTTAAAGATACATCTATTATAAAAAAAGATATAAAATTTGAAGAGAGAATAAGATCTTTATTAGGTATTATACATGATTTCAGTTGTACGGTTCCTATTGTAGTTGGAAAAATTTGTTTTCCAATATATTGTCTTCTCTAGCAACCATGCTTCTCATTTTGTGGTTATATTATTTTTTTGGATAATGTTGAGTAATGTGCTTAGCTTTTCCATAATATAAGCATAAACCCTCTTGATGATATCAAATCTTTTTTTGTTTAGTGGAAGGTTTAAAATATATCCTATTAATTTGTATTGGTTATAGCTTAATTAAATAAGTTTTTAAAAACTTAGGAGCTAGTTTCATTAGTTGACTTGTTTCCCCCCAATCAAATCTATAGTCTTGATGCCTTTCAAATAATCAATTATTATATGTAATGGCTGGAGTATTAAATTATTTTAAAAAGTCTACTTTTGATATTATTAATAATAAATCTTTGATGTTATCTTTTAACTCAAAACAAAATTGATTGATAATAGTTTTGTCATTCCACTCTATATTATAAATAAGGTTTTGGAATTTGGCAATATAAATTGTGACTGACTATAATTTTCATTATAAAGATAAGAGCTTGGTTTTTGCTACCCTTTCTTAATCACTTTTTTCAAATATGACTATAAACATTTCAAAGAATGAATTTAAATCATCAATAAATGATGAATCTTTTTCTATTAAAGGTACAAACTAAAAAAGAGCACTTTTAGATAGAAATATGCCTTTAAATTCAACTTGAATAAATCCATTAGAATATTAGAAAGGATGTAATTTTAGATAAAATTTGACTTATTGTAGAAATCCTTGAAATTTTGATCTTGTTCTATCAAACTTAGACATATTAATTTTTGCCTCTTTCATGCTTGTAGAAGCAAGATTTCTTAGATTTAATTATGAGGCTAATTGTGAGAGTAAAATTTCACCCCTCAACTTAAATTATAAGATGGCTTCACTTAAGAATTTGAAATTGGTGGTGTAAAGTAAAAGAAGCAAATAGCAAGAATAATAAAAAAACAACCACAAAACCAATGAAGTAAATGATATCAAACAAGTGCACTATTTAAACTAGGTTACAATTTTTTTATTATATTTTTATCTAATAAAATATAAAGTTAAAAAATAAAATTTATATTTTTAAGTAGATCATTTTTTTATCTTTCCAATGATGTAAAAAATAAATAAATCCAAGTTACTATAAATAAATTATGATAGTTCAAAGATAAAAGATAAATAATAAAAAAGTTAAATAGAAATTTTTTATCTCAAGGATAACTTACTTAAGAGATCATGAGTTCAAACCTCACCAAGGCTCAAAAGTAGTGTATATGGATCTCTAAGAGAGAATATGAGGCCTTAGTCTTATCCACCTACCTACATCTAAGGTGCCACATCTCATATGGGACTTATGCACCTCCCTTTTTACAAGAACTATACTAGCTGTTGGTCCTCTTATTTTCTATTAGTAAAATTTATTTTTTTATATTTTTGACTTCATCATGGTATTCAAAAACATCCAATTAGCCTCTAAACCTTCTATAGCCTTCAAATCTTGCTCCATTTCTTTATAATGGCTCCTAGGGTGGTAAAACTCATTTTTACCAAAGTCTTCAAAATTATTCTAAAAATTCCTAAAAAATTCTAAATAAATTTTAAATGAATTCTAATTTTTTTTATAATATTTATAAAATAATAAAATCAATTTAAAATTATTTTATTCTACCTTGGTGATTTTTAAAAATAATAAAATCAATTTAAATCAACTAAAAATCCTATTTTCTTCATAAATAACTAAAAAGACATGAGATTTATTTTTCATGCTTCTCCTACCTACTAAATAATATTTATATGTTTCTAATAAGTGGTACATAGAGATAGAAGGCCAATATAGACATTGGTTTCAATAACTAAATATTAATTCTTATAATTGAAAAAAATATTAAATCAATTAAGATAATTGCCTCTAAGACTTACTAAGATTCCATTTCTTTCTCACTAATACTATTTTCTTTTATTTAATATCCTCTAAATATATCTTTACTTTAAAATTATAGTTTTAGCACTCTAAATACATTCTTTTATCCTAAAACAACTAATGAGTCAATTTAATGACTCACACTAATTTACTTGCTTCTTTCAATTACACAACTTCTTGGTGTAGGCTCTAGACTTTTTTTATAGATGTAGGAATAGTGCTTCCATAATTGACATTAGTAATGTAAGAAATTTCTATCCTAAGAGTATTGACAAGCTCTTGAAGATCTATGATAGTTGTAAATTTATTCTCATTTCTGCTAAATATAATATCTATAATTTTTCCTTCCATTTTAGACAACTTGATAAATCCATAATTCAAATTAAAAGAAGATAATTGGCAACTTCTAATATCAAATAAAAATTTCTACAAAAAAGGTGATCTACTCTTTTTTTAAAATAAATTAAGATTAGAAAGCAAAAAATATTAGTTTAAAGGTGGATAGTCCGTAACCTTCAAACACAACAATAGAAGTGGAATAATTCACTCACTTCTAAAATACAAAATAAAAATAATGAATCTTCATTCTTATCAAACTATCAAGGACATAGAACACAAATAACTTAAATATCAAAATATTCTTGTGTCACTTATTAAGAGTAAAAAATCATTTAAAGATGGGATAGTATTAGATTAAAATGGCTATTACCAAAGACAAGAAGAGTAGAGACTCTTAAAACAAGATTAGGAATAAGAAAGATATTGATAAGAGTAAAAAAAGCTTTATTTTTATTTCTATATATATTCTCTATCTGAGAGCTATATGGTATTATAGACATATACTCCGGAGGTTCATAGAACCTTCTAGAATATTCTAGAAGCTTCTTAATTGATGAAAGTCAATTGAAAAGTTTTCCAATTAATAGAAGGAATTCAAAAAGCTTTCCAATTAATTGAAGGAACTCAAATAGTTTCCAAGTTAATGGAAGGAACTCAAGAAGCTTCCTAGTTGGTAGAAGCTACTCAAAAAGCTTCTTAGAAGGAAGCCGCTTAAGAAGCATCCTAGACAAGAGTATATATAGGGGTCAAGATTGAAGAGTTTTTTAGTCTCAACAACGCATCTCTTGGAATTCTAATTCACTTTTTTTGATGTTGTTTGTGTATTCATTTATTTAATTCAAATTCTTGTTGGTTTCTTTTGAAGACCTTGTCTTAGTTTCAAATCTCTTTTTCTATATTTAGATATCTTTGACAATTAATTAAGATTGATTTCATCTTCAATATCAAAGTTAGATCCTTTCTTGTTAAAAAGTGGATTACCTCTCTATTTGAAAGCATACCAATGCTTTAGAAATTGTGGATTACCTTCTTATAAATTAATATTTTTTTATTATAATATTAGAGATTTGTCCCTCTTGTGAGAGAGTAGATTATCCCTCTCCTTGAAGGTCTTAAAGTGTTTTACAGGTTGCGGATTATCTTCTTCTAGATTGATATTGCCTTCTTATACATTCATTTTTTTTATTTATTTTTAGAATGGTTGGAGGTTAAGATATTAATATGACTGAATTTTCTAAGTCCAAGTTAGATGCCATTATAAGTGCTTTTATTATTTTATCTGCTAGGATTGTAGAGATTGAAGGGATTATTGCAAAACTTCGTAACGATGCAATAATTGGAGTATCATAATCTAGACTGCATCCACCTCCAACTTCTATGCTTGAAGATGTAGTACTACTTATGTTGCACTAAGAAAATTGACCAATTCGACAATGTAAGGAGCCTCAAGTTAGTCTTCTAGAGAAATATGATGGTATGTATTCAAAGTTTTGAGGGTTTGTCAATCAAATTTGATTGATAACAATTCTATAACCTAATACTTATTTGATAGAAGAATCACAGGTTGGATTGGTTGGCACCTTACTTACAAAACAAGCACTATCATTGTTTGCTTCCTTCTTCAAAAAAAGATCACCAATTTTGATTAACTTTGAAGTTTTCATAGAAGCATTTGCACAAGTATTTGAAAAATATCACAAGGTTTGGTAGACAATAGCTAAGTTCCAAGCATTACATCAAGGGACGTTGTCGTGAAGTAAATACATCAATGTATAGAAACCTTGTTTAACTTTCTTTTCTTTAAAATCTTATTAAGTTCTTTCTTTCTTCTTACCAATCTAAGTTTTTGTATAATTTTGAAATTTTTTTTTTCACTTTCTTTCTTTTTCTTTAGCTAAATATTTATTTTATCTTTAATCTTAATTTTAACTTTGATTTAGCCTTGAAAACTTCTTTTATTTCTATTACCTTTTTTTCAATCTTAGATTTTAGTAGATTCATGGTTATATTTATAGATATAAGTAGTTTTGACTTTGAGATTGAATTTAGGATTTTATTAAAGATAAATAGAAGTTTGGATGTCAATAGTCGGCTGCCATTAATAGTGCTGACTTGGAGGATTAGATTTGGTGTTTTTATAACTTTAAACTATTAATTGTTGACTTAGACTTTAAAGACCTTGGCTGTGACTTCTTTGACGAGCTTGGAAGAGAAGAAGATAGGAATTTTTAGTAAGTCTAGAGAGGTAATCAAAGAAAACTTCTTCTTGGCATAAGTTTAGGTAGTAGAAACGCATGATTCAAAGCTTAAATGAGAGAGCTATGCTTGTTTGAACTTAGGCTACTAATATGATATCTACTGTCAATTTTTTAGATGTATTAGGAGTTTTAAGATATTAGCAAGAAATCAAGAAGTTGGATTAGAAACTAGACTTTAAGTTAAACATTTTATATCCAAGAATTGATAAAAATGAATCTAAAATGAATAAGATATGGCTGGTTAAAACCAACAAACTAAACTAGGACTTTGAAGAAGTTAGATAAATAGAAGGATTTACTTTAAGCTAGAATTTGAGTTTTAAGATGAATTTAAAGCTCATTTTTTGTATACGTATTATTTATACTATAAAAGATCTATGTCTAAAATCTCATATCAATTGAAACTTTGATTAGGGAGAAATGGCAAATTTTGTTCTTGGATGTCTAGGATTTTAACTTTTGAAAGTACCTATTAAAGATTTGGTGATACTAGTTGATTGGCAATGAATTTGAATTGAAAATTTTGTGTGATGATGATCAAAGATGTAAGTTTTATACTTCCAAATTTTGAGCTTATTTGAATAGCTAGATCTCAAAATATAAATTTTCAAGTTTTTGATTTGGATTTGACTTTCAAAAGTGCTTGTCAAGGATTTGGTGATACCAGTCGTTTGGTAATAAATTTGGAATAGAATTTTTTTATGATGATGATCAAAGATATAAGTTTTATGCTTTCAAATTTTGAGCTTATTTGAATAGTTGCATCTCAAAATATGAATTTCTAAGTTTCTAATTTGGTTTTAGCTTTTAAAATCATCTGCTAATATTTTGGTGATATTTGACGATTGATAATGAATTCACGGCTCAAAACTTTTGTGACAATGATCAAAGGTATGAATTATGTTTTATTAAATTTTAAACTTTTTTGAATGGCTGGATCTTAAAATATGAATTTTCAAGTTTCTAATTTGGTTTTGGCTTTTAAAATCACTTGCTAATATTTTGATGATATTTGGTGATCAGTAACAAATTCACGACTAAGAATTTTTGTGAAGATGATTAAAGAAGTGAATTTTGTATTTCCAAAGTTTGAACTTATTTAAATAGTTGGATCTAGATTTATAAATTTTTAAGCTTCTAGTTTGTTGGTTTATTAAACACATGGTTTTATAACTACAAAAAAAGAGAAAATTAAGAAGGTTTGTACATATTGGATCCAACTTGATTGTAAAGAGGGACCTTGTGTCTATCCAAAGCAGACTTTTGTGATGACAACGTACTTTGCATCAATCTATATATCCAATTTTAGGCAATTAGCATACGACATCAATTGGGATGAAGAAGCCATAATGAGGCAATTTTATTGGAAATTAAGAGATGATATGAAGAATTTTTTATAATCACTTTTGGATCTACAATCGCTCAATGAAGCCATTAGCCAAGCCGTAAAATGTGACAACCGATTATTTCAATATTGACAAGATTAACATTCATTTGCTGTAATAAGACAATACACAATCCGATATACCCTTGCTACATCAATAAGCATTTTGAATTCACACTTAAAAGAAGAAGATATGCAACTTGATATAGTATGATTTTAACCTCTTAGTCCACAAGAAAAGAAATGTCGTATGGAAGAAGATCTGTGCCTATATTATTGCGAGGAAGGCCACAAGATTGGCAATTGTCTAGAGAAACAAAATCAAAACATTATCAAAACTAGGAATGCAAATATTCAGGAAAACAACAATGTTCAACTTTAGTAGGGACCGTGCAACTCAACATTATAAAAATATTCAAGTTCCTCTCTTTTTGCTCAACTTGTTTGTTGTTTTACAATTCCTTTGTATTTTGGCCCTCAGAAGCTTTAGACAACCGCTTTATTAGATTTGGAGGCATCTGCTTATTTCATAGATGAGGCATTCACGAAGCTTCACAAAATTCCTCTAGTATAGAAATCCAAATCTATTTATGTAGAGATAATAGATGGACGATCCTTATCGTGTAGTAGTGTCACTCATGAAACCATGCCTATAAAAGTGTTATTCAAAGATCATAGAAGCAAAATTATATTCAACGTTAGTAGGACTCTTTTGAATGGTGTTATTCTTGAGCTATCTTGATTGAAAAAGTATAATCCATCTACAGATTGGAAATTGTAAAGAGTAATATTTTTGATAGAGATCCTTATAAAAATTTTTGTAAAAAAGCTATAAATTGATAAACCTTTATTTGTTAGAGTAAGGACTCTCATAAGATTGGCCAAAGAAGGTATACCATTTGTTATTTATGCAACTTCAATTAAAGAAGATATGACTTCATCGGCAAGTATTTCAGAGCAATATAATGAATTTCAAGATGTTTTTCAAAAGATGAATGCTCATATATTATTGGAGCATTGACCATATGATTGTGCTATAGATCTTCAAGAAGGAACGCAACCACCTTTTGGTCCAATCTATAATCTTTCTCAAAATGAGCTTTCAATATTGAAAGATTATATTGATGAAAATCTTTAAAATAACTTCATCAGATATTCAAAGTCTCCAACAAGTGTACCTATATTTTTTGTGAAGAAGAAGGATGGTTCTTTATATATGTGAGTTGATTATTGAGGATTGAATAAAATAACGGTAAAGAATCATTATCCACTACGATTGATTTTAGGAGCCTTGGAACAACTTGGCCAAATAAAGATCTATACTAAGTTAGATCTTTGTGGAGCATATAACCTGGTATAGATCAAGGAGGGAGATGAATGGAAGACCACATTTTGGATAAGATAAGGACATTTTGAATATAATGTCATGCCTTTTGGACTAATAAATACACCTGCTATCTTTCAGCATTTAATGAATGATATCTTCCAAGAATATTTAGACAAGTTTGTGGTGATCTATCTTGATGATATTTTGATCTACTCAAAAAATATGGAGGAATATAAAGAGCATGTCAAGTTGGTATTACAAAAGTTGTAAGATACAGGTTTGTATGTCAAATCAGAGAAATGCGTATTTCACCAACTTAAGATAAGATTTTTGGGATACATTGTATCTATTGAGGATTTGATGATGGATCCCAAGAAGGTAGAGGCTGTTATACAATGGGCCATTCCAAGGACTGTAAAAGACGTACAATGTTTTTTTGGATTTGCTAACTTCTATCGGATCTTCATAAAAAATTACTTTCAAGTTGCTGTTCTTCTTACTTAATTGATATGTAAGGATAAGTTAAAATGGAGGCCTCAAAAGGAGAAGGCATTTCAAGACCTCAAAATGACATTTAATATAGCTCCAATATTGGTGCATCTAAACTTTACAAAGGTATTTAACTTAGAAATTGATGTTTCAGATTTTGCACTAGGAATTGTACTTTCATAAATGGATATAGACAACAAACTCCACCTTGTTGCATTTTATTCTCAAAAGTTCTCTATTGTCAAAATTAATTATGAAATCCACAATAAGGAGCTTCTTGCTATTAAAGATTCTTTTCAAGAATGACATTATTTCTTTGAAGGAGCAATGCATCCTATGATTGTATATATAGATCATAAGAATTTAGAATATTTTATGTCAGCTCGAGTTTTTAATGGCCGCCAAGCTTGATGGAATATGTCGCTATCTCGATTTAATTTTGTCATCACTTATTGCCTTAGGAAGCAATAAAGATTATCTAATGTTCTATCAAAAAGATCATATCTTATACCAAGGATAAGAGAGGCAGCATTTGATCAACAATATACAATTTTGTTGAAATCAAAGCAATTTTGCCTTTGCACCACTACTACATTAGTACCTATCAATTCTAATTTTCTCAATGAGATGCGTGCTGTAATTACTAATGATGGTTTGGTCCTTGATATCAATCATCGCTTAAAAAAAAATGTTGATAAGTTCAAATTTGAAAAAGACCTTCTATACTTTGAAGAACATTTGTATATCTCGAAAGGACTAACATGACTGCGCATTCTTCAATCTTGCCATGAATTTCCTATTGTGGGTCACTTTAGATTCAATAAGACCTTAGAATTTATTTCTTAAGATTTTTGGTGGCCTCAGATGTTGAAGGCAGTGAAGGACTTTGTCCTCTTTTGCAACATCTGTTTAAGATCCAAAAATCCTCGACATCGCTCTTATGGGCTTTTACAATCCTTTCTTATTCCAACATAGTCATGGTCATTTGTCTTGATAGATTTTATTACAAATCTATTGCTATCCAATTCATTGGATAGCATCTTTGTAGTGGTTGGTTGATTTATAAAGATAGCTCATTTCATCCCTTACAAAAAGACTTTGTTTAGTAAAAAAATACCAAGACTCTTTCTCGATAATAAATATTGATATTATGGCCTATCACATGATATTATATTTGATTGAAGATTCCAGTTCATATCTAAGTTCTAAAAGTATTTTTTTGAAATATTAAAGGTGGATATTAAATTTTCTTTAGCTTTCCATCCTCAAATTGACAGCCAAACAAAACGAGTTAATCAAGTGTTGGAGCAATATTTATGATATAGTATTAACTATCAATAAGATGATTGGATCTTGTATCTATCATTAATAGAGTTTATATATAATAATATTATTCATGCTTCAACTCACCAAATACCATTTTATTCCAACTATGGATATCATCCAAAGCTTGATCTGTGGAATATGCTAAAAAATAACAATCTAATAGCTGAAAGATTTGCAAAGCAGCTATCGCAACTCCAAACAATCTTAAAGCTTCAATTATAAGCAGCTCAAGATACTTATAAGACATATATAGATAAATTTAGAAATCAACCATCTACTTTTTATATTGAAGATAAGGTATGGCTTCTTTGATGGAATATTTAGACTAAGTGGCCATGCAATAAGTTGGACTATCGAAGGTTGGGACCATTTTCTATCCAAAAGCAAATCAATCTAATGGCATATTGCTTAGAACTATCATCTACTATGAAGGTACATTCAGTTTTTGATATCTCTCTTTTAGAACCTTATCAAGAGTTGCATATTTTAAGAAGGGTATAAAAATTGCTGTCTAATATCCAAATTGAAGACCATAAAGAATATGAGGTTGAAAAGGTACTTGATTCATGGTGAAAGTAGAGCAAATTGGAATATCTTATTCATTCGTAAGGCTATGACATTAATAAGTGCACATAGAAACTAGTTGCAAATCTCACCAATGCGGCTCAAAAGATACAAGAATTTCATTGATTCTATCTCTACAAACCTAAATACATTTGATGTTAACTTCTTAGTAAAGATTAGATTCAAAGAATATTCATAAAAAATGGGAGAGTTAAACTAAAGCCTTCATCTTAATATAGTTGTATGTTCCAAGATAGAATAGAGTGGTAGAAGCAAGTTAGTCACCATGTCAAACCTTCGAGCATTGAGAAAACAAGACTTAGAAGATTTGCTTGCCACACAAGCTTCAATCAAATCAGTACAATTTTCATAGCCTTCAATTGAGCAAAGTGAGGACAATACATTTTAGCACCGAGTACGACCTCAATTAGAGCCATTAGGAGTAAGATCCAACCATGTAAGTCTCGATTCTAATGCTTGAGCTTTAGTGATATTGCTTAAGCTTAAAAAGATGAATCTTTTTAGTCTTGAGATCTTATTTGGAAGATGTTTTGAAGGTTGCAATGAAAATCAGATCCTTAGATGGGATGTTTCAACAACAAAGATACTAGCTCAAGGCCATAGGCAATTTTTTTGAGGACCAGTAGAACCTATTGCTCAAGAACTCAGAAAAAAATATATAGCTTCATTAGTATAGCATATTCTTGATTTTTTACATATATAGTAAGTTTGAACTCTTCTTAGGACTTATTGCTAGAAAAAAAAGTGATATTAGGGGCATATACTCTGGAAGTTTATAAAACCTTTTAGAATATTCTAGAAGCTTTATAATTGATGAAAGTCAGTTGAGAAGTTTTCCACTTAGTGGAAGGAATTTAAGAAGCTTTTCAATTAGTGGAAGGAGCTCAAGTAATTTTCCAGTTAGTGGAAGGAACTCAAGAAGCTTCCCAGTTGGTAGAAGCTGCTGAAGAAGCTTCTTAATTTGATAGAAGCCACTCAAAAAGCATCCTAGATAGGAATATATATAGGGGTTGAAATTGAAGAGATCTTTAGTCTTGACAACGCATCTCTTAGAGTTCTAATTCACCTTTCTTGATGTTGTTTGTGTACTCATCTGTTTAATTCAAGTTCTTGTTGGTTTCTTTTAAAAACCTTGTCTTAATTTCAAGTATCTTATTCTGTATTCAAGTGTCCTTCATACATGGCAATATTCTATAGGATCTTTAATATATGTCTAATTTGTAAGACACGTGTCAAATTAATAAGACAAGTTTTCTATATGTGTACCATATAATTAGTTTATTCTATAAGCTACCAATATGTGTGACATGTGACTAATTTTTTGGCCAAGTTTCTAACCTACCAATCACCTATAGATATGAATAAAGATGAAATCACATCTATAAAGCTTTTAGAAAGCTTTTCTATAAGATTTTATTAAATTATTTTATTTATTCAATCTTTTTTTATATATCCATATTATCTAGATAATTATTAGAATAAATCTTACATCAGTGACATCTATAAACTCTCATAGAATTCCTTAATAATCTTTTATTGAGCTTTTAAATCACATATCATCTATTGTGATATTTCTCCTCTTCTCTTTAATTGCTTTCATAAATATCCATCACATAAAAAATATTCATAGGCTTTCTTAAAGATTTTTTAATTTTTTTTTATTTATTCAATCTTTTTGTTGCTTTAATGTGCTTAGATATTTTTTAACATCTCTCCATTCACCTTCATATAAATTTCTTAATAAAAATTTTGATGGTATCTTCAAAAATATATATATATATATATATATATATATATATATTAATAATAAATTAGCATATATTTTTTTACCAAAATTATTTTTCAAATCAATCACATATTCTTTATCATAATATCTTATCATTAATAACATATCTACAATTGAATTATTTCTTTTTATAATATATTTAAACTTTGAATTTATAAATTTAATATATGCTATCTACTTTAATATAACAATATCAGGAGTTGAACTTGTAATCATATCCAACAAAGATAGACAATATATTTTTATAACTATTGATGTATTAATCAAGTATTTCTTTTTATTTTTTATAGTTATTATTACACTCTATAATTCTCTTTTAATTTATGTATATGCCCTTATTTAATATTCAAAATCTTTATTCCAAAGTGTATTATATATCTATTCTTTTATTCATCATTTTGTTCAATTGTTCAACTTATTTCAATTAGATTTACATCAACTATTAATATCACTAGCCTTCTATATTTATAATTTATTTTCTTCAAAGTTAAAAAAAAGAAAGAAGTTTTTTCAATTTTTCTATAGCTTTTCTTTGTTCTTCTTTCTATTGAAATTTTTTATTCTTTTTTAGCAGCTTAAACAATAGATTTGCCACATATATAAAATAAAATATTCATATATAATAAAAAATATATATTCCTAAAAATCTTTTGATTGCTATTGTATTTGCATATTCTTTCATCTTTTTAATAATATCAAATTTTTAATACTTAGCTTATATCTATATAATTTACATATATATTCAACAACAAATATCTTATTTATTCCAAATATAGATTTAATATTTGATAAGGTCAAATGTATATCTTCTAATCATGATAAAATCTTTTCACAATCTATAATATGATTTGTAATAAATCTTCTATAATCTTTTTGATTCAATGTCTCATCTTTTTTTTCTTCTATATATCCTTTAATTGAAATATTATCTAAAAATAGTAATATTTTCTAATATAAATTCTTTCAATACTTTGTTTATTCCATTTATCATATAAGTTACTGTATTAGAAGCCTTTTAAAGCAATGTACATTCTTATCAAATCTAATAGAATCTTTATAGTAATTAAATTTCTACTTTATAATGCCAATTGAAATTGATCATATATTGAGTAAAGATCACCCTTTGAATAGATTGCTCTTTTAGCAAATGCTTCAATAAATTCATCCACAATTGGACTTGAACCCATATTTCTAATAATTACTTTATTTACAGATTGCATGTCTTATATAAATCTCATTGTTCCATTTTTTTTTTAGTACTACAAACTATCAATTAGAATAAAGTACCATAGATGGTTCTAAAATCTCTATTTTAATCTTTTCATTGAATAAATTTATTAACTTGGATAAATGTACTTTTGATATTGGAATTGGTTGTAAATTCCATGGTTTATGAAGAATAGTAAAAATAACCATAGGTGCTATAATACTTGAATCAATACATCTAATTTCATATGTTTCAAATGCAAAAGCCTTTTCATATTGAAAAAGCATATTTCTAAAATATTTTTTTAATATTTTATCAAAAATCCATCTAATCCAATTTTTAATCCATTTAATATAGCATCTGTAAATTCATGCCATATCTTCATAGGATCCCTAAAATATAATTGTGTAGATGCTTCCCTCACTTTACAATCTGATGGTAGTGGCAAAACCATTGGTTTAATCTTTTTTTTCCACTGATTTATACTTAATTTTAACACGTATCTGTTAGCAACTTAAATTTTTTATAAATCTTTAAAATTTTATTATAATTTTTTTTAAAATACATATTAATATCTCTATTCTTTTTTTGTAATCCATATTATAATAAATAATTTAGTTCTCCTATAGTATCTACAAATCCTATTTCTTCAAATGCTCTTGAAATAAATTCATTCTCAATCAATTCTTTATTTTCTTTTAAAATTTGTATAATATTTTTAATATAATATTTTTCCATCTTTTTCATCTTATTAATAGTCTTAAAAGACAATATAAAATCTTTTCTCAATTCAATAAGTTTAATAAATAATATCTTCTCTTTTAAATTAAGTGAGAGCAATTTTTTTTTTTTTTTAACTCATTGCAATCTTGCTTTATAATGGTATGTAGTAAAAATCCTCAAGGTCTTTAAAATTCTCATTTGATAATTTCTTTTCTTTCAATTTATCATGATTTCTTTCATGATTGGCACAAATACTTAAAAATTGAATTACTTTCATCCCATCTTGGCTTTTTATTCTTATATAGGTTGAGCTATCATCTATAACCTTTGTTTTTATTTGTGTAGTAGTAATATATGATTGTTGCAATATAATAGGATATATAAACATATCTTATATAAAAAAATGTTATTCATGAATAACATCTCTTATCATCACCTTGATATTTAAAAAAGCCCCATATTAATCTTTCTTTGAATTATTTGTTGATCTTATCATCCATCCATATTTGGTATCAATAGGCTATTTTTTTATTTTTATATAGCTCTTTTGATATCAAATTAATTTCAAAATCATAATTAATTAATACTAAAATTGGTTATTTTAATTCTCTTAATTTTACTAAAGTTTTTATAATAGTCCTCATCTAATGATTTTAAAAATAATGACTAGATGGTTGAATTTCATTTCTTTCCTTTGTAAATCCAACTTCTAAAACTTTTCCTAAGACTTGCATTTCAATTTTTTTATCTATATTATTTTTCATTGTCTTTGTTCTTTATATATTTGATATCATAGTATCTCCTATAGATTGTCATTTTTTCTTTATTATATTAATAATAATTTCATAAAATTCATGCTTAATAATTCTTAAAATTTCATCAATTATAAATTTGATCTTTTTTTCTAAAATCCATTCTTTTAATATCTTTTTTAAATCTGTAGTAGCCTCAATATCTTACTGTAGCTTAGAAGCAAGAGTTTTTTTTTTTTTTAATATATAATTTTCTTTTCCTTTATAGAAATATTCTCTATTTTTTTTTTATACATAGGATTTTTTTGTTGTCTTGTTTTTTCTCCTCTTATATTTCTTTTTGATGGCTCTTCATTGTTTTCATCTTTTTTTTATTTTTCTTCTATTAATGCTTTATATTAACTCCTTGCAATATGAATATGTATTGATAATTTATCTTTTAGATCATTCCACCTAATAATTTACTAAATATTATTGCAAACACATTCTAAATCTTGTGTAGTAAATTTTTCTTTTTTAACATAACTCATTGCACTTGTCCACAAAGAATTAGAAAGTTTATTCTCTTGGATCATTCTCTTGGAAGTTCAAAATTTATGCTTGAATATTTTTCTCAATTTTCTTCTATCCAATATGTTGATGCTTCATTATTTAAAATTGTATGCACTTTAAAAGTATCTCCTACAAATACCTTCATTCCTCCTTTATCAAAATTTATTTCTAATTTTTTTCTACTTTCTTTTAAGAATATCATATCATCTTTAAAAAAAATAATGCCTTTGCATAGCACCTCAATAAAATCTTCACACTCCCTTCTTGAATGATCCTTGCTATTGCACCACATACACCTATATATTATACCTTCTATTGGTCTTAATTTTTGTCTTATTGATATTTTTGATAATTGACACTTCTCTTCAAGTTTTGCAAATTTTATTTGTAAATCTCTTATTCCACATATGATTTCATGCATATTCTTTTTTTTTTTTTTTTTTTTTTGGATGTAAACATTGAAGATTGAATCATAGATGTGGAATAATTAATAGGCAATTTTATCTTAGATGCTTACAATAATTTTTAAATATCTATCTTGTTTTATTTTTTATTTTTTATTTTTTTGCAAGTAATTGTCTCTTCTACTTCTTTTCAATTTGATATCAATACTTCTTCTTTTTTTTTTATCTTTAAGCAAAATTTCTAACTTTTCTTATAACTCTCTATCAACAGCTTGAAGAAAAAGTTCTACTTTACTTCGATCCAATAATTGCCTTTCCTTCTTTGATAAATGAAAATACTATCTTTCAAACTCTCTCAATAATTTTTTTGCTTGAAGATCCTTCTTAAATCTTTCAATTTATTTAAAAAATGACTTCTTTGTAACTTGGTTGCTATCTTCTAAAAAATATTCATCTTTTAATGATTAAAAAAAAATTCTCCTATAAACCTCCAAAATATCTTATAATAGACTTTATATGATTTTTTCATCTTTGATGCAGTAGCCAATTTAAATAATTAAACTATCTCCTTTTTAAAAACATGCTTCAATTCCATTTCTTTAACATAATATCTTAAGTACTTTATAATATTTTTCCCTTCAAATTAATCAATCTTGTCCACAACTGCCTATAATACTTTGTTTTCTATATCTTCTTTGTGATCTTTAATCTATTGCTATTGCATGAATAAAACAAATGCTTCAAACATGCTTACAGAGTTAGGATCAAAATACATACCTTGTCCTCTACTAATACTTCTACTTGTAGCTCCACTTGAAGTATCATCCATAGTTCCTCTTTCTATTTTCTTGTCTTTCTTCTTCATAATTCAAATAAACCAAAAATCCAATTACCTTCCACTTTAAGCTTTTCATATCAAATTTATCAAACATATTATATTATATGAAGTCTTACTTGAAAATGCACTAGACACCTAATTGTAGAAGATAAAAAAAAAAAAAAAAAAATTACAATAACAAATCTTAACACCTCTAATAGATTTATATATAAATTATAATTAAAGATTAAAAAGTATGCTCATACATTAAAGAAGTTCAATTAAATTTTTAAAAAATTATAAAAAAAATTATAAAGAAATCCTAAAGAATTTTTAAAGAAATTTTTTAAAAAATAATAAAAAATTCTTTAAAAAATATTAATATAAATATTTTAAAAAAATATTAAAATATAAATATTTTTAAAATATTCAAAATAAAAACTATAATTAAATTCTAGTCAAATCCTAGTTAAGTCCTAATAAAATCTTAATAAAATCCTAGTCAAATTTTAAATCATTAACAAATTCTAATAAAATCCTAGTCAAATCCTAAATCCTAAACAAACTCTAATAAAATCCTAATCAAATCTTAATCAATCTTAATTAAGCCTTAATAAAATCTTAATGAAATCTTAATAAAATTTTGAATCCTAATGAAATCATATTCAAACATTGAATACTAATAAAATCCTAATCAAATACTAAATCCTAAATAAATCTTAATTAAATATTAATCAAGTCCTAATAAAATTCTATTGAAATCTTAGTTAAATTTTAAATCCTAAATAAATTCTAATAAAATTCTAGTCAAATCTTAAATCCTAAACAAACTTTAATAAAATCCTAGTCAAATCCTAACCAAATTCTAATCAAATTCTAATAAATTCTATAGCAGATTGAAACCTTAATAACTAATGATTAAACTATTGATTTTGATTCAAAATTTACACATCTTTCAACAACTAAGTTTGTAACAAGCATAAATTTTTTGAAGAAGATCCAATATACCAAATAGAAGACAAACCCAAAACTTTGCTTAGGTATAAGCTAGCTTCTTTTTCCAATCTTAGTGCCAATCTCCTAGAGCGAATATTTCCTTCTTGTACTATTAAATTACTTTTAAAATCTAAATATATGTAGAAAATCAAATGTATCACCTATAAATATAATTCTAACTTCAATCCAAGTGGTAGATTACTAGATATCTTAGAAATTCTCATTGACCTTCAAAATCCAATTTTTGAGACCTTGATCCACTTAAACTTCAATAATCTTTAATCAAACAATTTGATCAAGTTCAAATTTATACTATGCACTCAACACAATTACAACTACAAATCTATAAAATTTCACTTGTAGATCTATTACCAAACTAAAAAAAAATTTAAAAATATAAACTTCTTTTTATTTCACAAAAACCTTGAATCATCCAAAATAATTCTAATTTTACAAATCTCTTGCAAAGTCAATATCTATCCAAATCATTCATAAGTAATGCTCAAAAAAATCTTTAGAAGTATGTTTTTAAATCTTATTCTTTAATTTACAAAAGAACTCTCTATCTGCCATAAGCACATAGTTTTATGCCTCATGGTTTGATTTCAACCAAGGTTCACAATTGGTCTGCTTTGGATATCAATTTTTAGAATTTTGAGGTAAATTTTACTAAAATATATTTTTAACTCCTTTTTAAAAATACTTATATTATTTATTTTTCTAATCTACCTATTTTACCTTATTTATTGCCATACAAAATAAATAGAAGCCTCTTCTATAAGAAAGTAGCATTAGCACTTTTTAATTTTTATTACCTCCTTGTCTATTATTTTAAAGGTAATTTACTAAAATATTTTCATTTAGATTCTTCTATAATATAATCATTTCTTTTCTCTTTCACCTAGTAGTTGTATTATTACATGATACAGCCACCATAAAACAAAAAATATACATAATAGAATCAAGAATAAGAATAAATATGGCATATAGATTCTATGTAGTAGCCTTCTTTCTATCAACAATCAATAAACTTGACAAAATACTAATTAGATTATAAAAATCTATATATAGACTTTTAAAATATATATTAAATATTATAATATAATTACCATATAAATCATTTAATTTAGAGGCATTTTTACTAAATAATACATACTTTTGATGCATTGGTAAACTTCAAGATATTCTAAATGGCTTTGGTAGACTTGGAAACATATATCAAGGTCTCATTAATTATATCCTTGTTAAAAAAAATGGAGCATATTATATATCTTACATCACAAAACAAGCATGTATTAGATCACTAATTATTTATATCTTATTTTTATTTAAAAAAGTGGTTGATATCTATTTCCATATTAATATAAAAAACTTCTCTCTAAAATCTACATCACTAGAAAATCTATGGCTAATATAAACTAGATTTTACTAAAACATATCTAAAGAACTTTCATTACATCTCTTGAACAAATTATTACTATACAATATTATATCTTTGGACCAATTAACATTGCCAAATGGTATACAATTAATGGATCCAAAATTACTACATATAAAAGTAATATACTTTTATAAAAAAATTCTAATAAGAAAATTCTTCAAATCTCCATAATTTAAGAATATATAATATATAATTCTACTAATACAATATCACTTATTCATATATCTATCTATGACTGTAATTTTATAAAAGATATAAATATAGATAATAAAATTATCATAATATAAGAAGACAAAATCCATATATATCAAAAAACTAGACAATATATTATTACTATTTTAATTTATAAACTAAAATAGCTATAGAATCAATACCATAAAATAATCCAAAATCTACCAATTCTTCAATTTTCCTTTCAAAACTTTGAAACAACAACTATATAGTTATATCAAAGATATAAATACAAAGTGCCTTAGACTAACATATTACTTACTTAATATATTAAAATATTAAGAACCTTCAATTCTACCAAAAGTAAATGAACCTAAAATAGACCTCCAAATAATACAAATATTTTATATACACCACCAAAATAACATAGTAGGCAACTTCAACATGTTATAAAGATTTGTAGCAACATTAATCTTTTATGATATTCCAATATATTGTATACAAAATGTACCATATAGATGATCTCAAACCAATGTTAAATACATAAAAAAAATTAAAACAATCTTATATATCTCATCTATTTAAATAATATTAATATTTCGCTTCTTCTTCTATAAAATTATAATAAAATATTCCATTTAAATTTTTCCTAAGATATAGCTACTATATCAATAGATCATTCTATTTTTCCTAAAAAAATTAGTGAAAGCATTTGGAAAGAAGAAATTGCTTCATATGAAATCTATAACTTAGTAAAAGTTTTATAAATCTCAAAAAGCCTCTCAAGGCTACAAAACATCTTAAGAGCAGAACTAACAACTTTTCATACATTAATCCAATTTAATATAAGAAATTATCAAGATGAATCAGTATACATATTTATAGATAATTTAAATTCTATATATTTCATCAATATTCGAATCAAACATCCAACATCACATAACAATCATCTAGATAAAATATTACTCTTCAGTATATAGTTACTATGTTATAAAAAAAAATATAACCCTTATCTATACATAAAGTAAGAACCTATGCAAATATAAACAATGACAAATTGGTAGATGGATTTGCCAAAGAAGGTTGCAATAAAGAATACCTATTACTATTTTTTTCAAATGAATATGCCCACAATACACCATACTATCTCTACAAATATAGGTGAAAAGGATTTCAACACACACATTGTAAAGGCTCCATTAAATATTTTTAATTATACTTAACAAAACTTACCAATGAAAACTACATAAAACAATTGGCAAAAAACTTCCTAAATACTAATAAAAAACAACCAGCAAAAAATTTTCCAAACAATTCTTCTTTGTTATTTAAAGATATCTAAATATTAATTTTTTAATATGTAATATCAACAAAATTGACACTTGAAAACATGTCCTACTTAATTGCACTAAATCACACATACATGTGCTATGAATTTAATGGCACAACAAAGTTATCAATAAAATATATAAATTACTAGCTTCATCTCTACTATCAAGCTGCTAATCTTTAGCAACCCATAGATTTGTACATGGTTTCTTATCTTTCTTTCTTCTCTCTTCTCTTATCTTCCTATCATTTTGTAAAAAAGGTTCTTCTCTCAAAAGAGGGAATTATCTTTACTTCCATGGCTTTTGGTCATAGACTTAAGGGTAAAGAAAAATTATTGTTTTATTTGCAAAAGACCTTTAGAGACCTTTTTTCTTCTCTTTTATATATATATATATATATATATATATTTGAATAAAGTTCTATTTAATCTAATGGCTCTATAAAAATTGAAGGTATTGTAAGAGACCCTTTTGTATCTTGTAAAAATTAATATTCACCTAAATAGATATGTTATCTTCTTTCTTGCCACCAAAATATTTTTGGTAGTATTTCATCAATTCATTTTTTAATTACATATTACTATAAGAATAATAATTCTAAAGTGGTACATCTTATAGAGAGTTTTTTATTCAAGATTTTTTTTAGGCAGAGAATTAATAGATAGATCATTTTTTAACTATATAATTTTTAAAAAGTAATATATATATATATATATATATATATATATATATATATGCACAATATGAATAGTTTAAAATTAGTGAAAAAAATTACATCTAATATATAACAAATGATAAAGTTTATAAAATGTACTCGACAGTGGTCAGAATATAAGATCTCCAATGTAATTTTTTTTTTAAAGTAATTTTTTTTTTAAAGTAGTTTTTTTTTAAAGTAATTTTTACATGCCGTGAACTATTTAGAACTGGGACTTTCTAAACCACCAGAGAAACTTGAAAAAAATAGAAAAGAAGGAAAGAAAAACTTGAAGAAAATAAGAAAGAAAAGAAAAGAAAAGTCAAACTCTGGAACAAAAGTGGGAATATGACGTTCAGAATGAGCCTGATTCTGTGCAATGTCTGTGATGGTTTCATGGCCATAGAATCAGGAATATTACTTTTGCTGTTGTGATCAAGAGGATGTGCAGGTTTTTGACGTTTTTTTCTTCCAGAAATCAAAGCAGGGTGAAGAAAGAGGTAGAGTCTGAGCTGATCAAGCAGGCCCAACTAACCAATCACAATGTCAAGTTCAAGACAAACAGGCAGTGAAGGATTCCATTCATCTTCATAATCAAGTGCCAGACAAATTGTTTTGCTACATCGCCACAAGCTCCATTCACAATCACAACATGCATCCGAACTGGATCCTTACGCCCACAGGAATTGCAAGTATATATACCTTATTGTAGAATGAGTATGATACATGCAATAGTGCACTTCGGTTTCTTCACAAACCGTGTTCATTGTTTTCGACCACAGTGAGGTATTGAAACCAAAGGTCGTAGTGTTCAATTATATGCTAGCAGACTGCCTGTGAGAACTCCGTGGAGCTCAATAAAGAATAACTTACAGTAGTTTGAGGGTCTGTATTTGTATTAACGGTACTGGACGTGAATTGGTTTTGAGGTGAGAAGATCACATTCGGCATCGGGATGTCAACCCAAGGCTGCATCTGCACCACGAAACAAATTACTTCATATTCTGGAAGTTGAGCTTTCGCACAAAGACGGACAAGGTTGTAGTGTACACGACGTTCAATGTCGTAGAGTTTACACACCTGTGTCACTATCCTTGCATGAAACTAGAACTCGATGGCTGATACGAAAAAATTGGGTGTCATGTCAAGTTTTGAGCAGAAGGGAATCAACTCAACTACAGTTGTGGCGAAAGAGACTTCTGTGCCGAACTGAATTGTGTGTCAATGCTCACCTCATCTCCCGGAGTCAGATCCATGGCTGAGTGATGAAGACCTCAGTGGAATTGATTGTCGAACATGCATTCGTCGATCATGTCCCAAAAATCTGAAGAATGCCCCGCATTTCTCATATTTCCACTGCAACCAAGTCCCTGCTCCTCCGGCAGTATATGATCATGTGGTGTATTAGCCTCAAGTTGCGACACGACGTTCAAGTTTGGAGACGAATATGAACCAAAATACTGCCAATCGGAACCATCAGAACTTCCATCACCTCGACGGTAAT
Source organism: Physcomitrellopsis africana (assembly GCA_036785485.1). Taxonomy (NCBI): domain Eukaryota; kingdom Viridiplantae; phylum Streptophyta; class Bryopsida; order Funariales; family Funariaceae; genus Physcomitrellopsis; species Physcomitrellopsis africana. Next base: position 41,779 of record JAWRVF010000481.1, on the reverse strand, counting down.
AAGCATCTTCGTATGCCTGGAACAAGTTCTCTTGCTCCTCGTTGGATGCATCCAAGGAGGAGCAGTGGCCATCTGAGACGCACGACGGAGGACTATAATTATTTACTGATGAGAAGTAGCTACACAGGTAAGGAGCTGCGATAACCGCGCATGACTGGTTGTTGTAATGCTCCAACTCATGCAGTACTGAGGGTTGGGAAGCCAAACATGAAACATCCTCCTGCAACGAATCGCCAATACGCTGCAATAGATTTACGTCGAAGTAGCTCAGATCCGTCTGCACCTGGTGCTCCAAGCTGGTAAAGACCTGGCCAGAAGGGAAACTTGAGGCGTACTCTTGGGCTTTCTTTTTGACAAAGAGGGTGACATCTTTGAACATGGAGTAGTCCAGCAGGTTTGTTAATTTTAAATTGGATGGTATCTTCTCCGAGTACGCATCCAGCTCAGCACTAGGAATATTGAACCCTCGTTTCTTCTTGCACTTGAGGAGCTTCCTGGCGGCATCTACAGCTCGAGCGGCACCCTCTTCACTGTCGAAGGTTCCCAGCCAAACTTTCTTGTCGACGGACTTCCATTCCGCCACCCGGATTTCGGCGACCCACTTCTGGAGGTCGGGCCTAAACCGGACCCCGAAGTACTTGGAGCTTTCTTTGGCGCGGGACTTCTTCGGAGACAAGCCTAAGTACCGCAAGTCGCCAGGTTCTGCCATCGCTCTGAGAAACTTGAGAGGGGAGATCAGCATAATGAGCATTTCTAGCAACAACTGAAACTGCCATAACCAGCTATTGCTTGCATGTTAACACTGGTAGCTAATGGCTGCATGCATGGTGAAGGTTGTGAGCACGCGTCACTCGGAAATAATGGAGTATCGATTCGTACCTCTGGGCATCCAGGAGTGTCGGTGGAAAGTCGGAACTGTGTTGAATAGTCGAAGAAAACCGCATTTCCTTCTTTATGTTGCAATTCAGTTGGAACTCACCTCTCATATCTTGAGTATCTGAGGTGTCTTCGTTCCGCACGTAGTAATGCAAATCGACCGTCATAGTACGTTGAGTTTATTCAATTCCACTTCCACGTTCGCTCAATCGATACTGAGAATGTCGTCGCCCTAGCGAAGCTTACTCCCAAGATTACAATCACTTGCTTCTTCTAGCTAACTTTAAACGATAATCAATACTTGAATGTTTCTAGTATCCACAGACCTATTAAACCAATAAATTTCGGCACTTAAATCTATCTTTAACAGACTAACGCATCATCTAGATCGTAGAAGCGACCAGTATTATCAGTGCGAATCGGTAATGCGATGAGTATGTGTGCATCTTTGCTATTCCAGTATTTATTTATTTTTGTAGGTGAAAAAGTTAAGTGCATACTATTCGTTCAATCACAATACTTTACACTGAAGACAAGACTCTACACTGCAGACAATACATCAGACTACAGACAATTCACAACCAAACTGACAGACTCCGTGTGTACGACGAGGAACAAACTTAGCTAGAGAATTACTACAGAATCAAGAGCGGTACGACATGGAGGAAAGAAGTGTCATATTCAGCACTGCTGTCTACCTTTTGCGTTGGATCTAAATTGACAAAGCTTGAGACGAAGAATCATTGATAACGGTTTGCTGCTGGTGATGGAACTGTTATAAATAGCACACGACAGACAACTAGATTACGTGATGGGGTTGGTCCGTGTAGGCCCACCAGCGTCACTTCTGCACCGCCAAACAGATCTGTTGCTGCCTCCAGGCGGATGAGTTTCGAGTCAATACGCTTCGGTTTTCTGCATGAGTTTCTCAGCTTCAGCCCTGTGGTACTCCAAGATGCTAAAAGTCCATACTCAGATAAACATCAAATCTCCAGCCTACAAAAAGTGATGGAACATCAACTAATCTCGTTAACACATGGCGAAACCGACCGCAAATCCAGGAATCGGATAAAAGGTTGGGGAAAAACTACAGTGCATGGCTAAGCATCTTTAAATCATGGTTCTGTCGACACCGCAATTATCCATATCACCAGATCAAGAAAAGATCCAGAGGATTTATTCTTGCAGTTAGATCGTGCAGCAACAGAAGAAGTTCGATACCAAACGACTTTGTGTAAGTTCAATTGCTTCAACCATCTCTTATCCTATGACACATGTCTAGAGCCTGGCTCTGGAAAACATCGTTATCTTCAAGAAACATGTCGTGGAAATATTTTGTACCAACACGCTTCGTCTCAATTGAAGAAGATGATAACAGTTGTGACAAAAGTTCTAAGACCTAGCGATTCTCAGTAGTAAATTGTTGTGCCTACCATGCCGACTACAGACATTAGCTATATTTTGGTATCAGGATAACGCTTCGGAATCTGGACGTACAGACATCTGACCGGCATAAAAACCTTGACGGCCGCTGGTCGTTGTTTGTAACGACAGTGGAAAGAGACTCTGATCTGATACGACAGTCAATTGACTCAACGAGAAAGCTACCGACAGTTCGGTTCTTCGTCCCAGGAACTGCGCAGGGTTTCCTAGTATTTTGTACAACATGTTTTCCTCATGTTCGAAGTAATTCTCGTCACAGACAAACCTAATTTTGATCGAAAAAGTCTGAAACCAGAGCCGATCCATCATCACTCACAAAATAATGCTTACCTGCAATGGACAATAACGTTTGTGAGTGTCGTGCGTCGAACCTTCTTGTCTTCAAGTGCAGTTATCTTAATTCTTCAATTGTCACTTAATAAATTTCTTATGCTTGGAGACCGACAATAAAGTGAGATACTGCAGTTCATGATTTGAACTTATCACTCACTAGTGCTCAATATATTCATGAATCTGCAACACTGTTTTGTTTGTACATATCCGGGTGTTGGACATACTTGAAGCACTTGTCAAGAGAGCAGGATTCTGTAATTAGTGACCCACTGAGCTTTTCATAATCTAATATTCTTATGAATGAATTCATCAAATAAACAGTAAGGTATTAACTCCATCACTGCAGTGTCTAGGGCGAGGGGTCAACAGAGCTTGATAATTGACTTAAATGTGAATGCTCTATTCTATGCCAAGGGAAACATAATATTCACATGGATTTACTGTAACTTTTTGTATTGAACTACGGCAGGTGGTTTTCTATCTTATTTTTTATAAAAAAGGGAAGAAAAAAGAGAAAAGTCGAGGGTTAGTCAAACAAAATATTACAAATTTTGTGAATGTCTGCTTCAAGAAGTAACTGAGAATTATCAAGTCAAGAGATATTGGTGCCACTCTCACACAGTATTAAAGATCGCGAAGAGCTTAAACAGATCCTAAGTAAAATCATTTCTTTAAAACTTCATCACAACTAATAAGCTTGTAACTTTTGGGTACTTTAAGTAGGTGGACAACAATTCTTACCTGCTCATTTTGCGCTCTGTTTTATGACAATAGAAACGAAATCAACTCATGCTAAAACCCATATACAATTCTGTTTCATTAATATGGTCCAGATCTGATTGCCAATTATTGGATGACAAGAAAATGTACACTTTGATGCACCACTTCTTCCACCACCACAACTTACAAGCAATCGCTCCAGACTACCAGCCACAGGCTTCACCAGACATTTTTTCTTAAGCTTGTTTAGTAGATTTCATACTCTTTTCTACTTTTTATTATTGCTTTTTTTTTTCAAGTCTCTCTTTCTCTCACTATCTTAATGTATATGTGTGTGTGTGTATATATATATATATATATATATATACATGATTCTTTACTGCATTTATACATCTACATGGACAACGCATCCTCACTAACATTACTGGAGTTGTGAATGCGCGCCTTCAAGGACCATGAGACTCCCGTTTCTTCCAAGCAAGTCTCACAGAAGTGTCTCCCACGTTATCATCGGATACATGGAATTCTTTGCACCATCTTTCAGAATCATTGTCTCCAGTTCTTACGCAGATGTCTTCAGCTTTATGGTAGGTCAGAGTGAAAATACCTTGGGTACGTGTCAATGCCAAAAAAATGCTTCTGAGTAGTAAGCTCTCTGAATGGGTCTGTGAGTCATAGCGATCATTATAATACATATTCTTCGAGGTTATGTGAATTCGTGCTCCTCCACCAGCCCCAAATAGCCATTTGAAGCAGCTTGCCCGGAACCTCAACAGAACTGGAAAGTGGTGAGTCTCTGCCGCCTATCCTACGTTGGAGAAATCGAAGTATGCACACACTCCATCACGCACACACACACCCCCCATACAGTGGCCTTCGAACCCGCTGGTTCTGCTGTGAGATGCAACACTGCAAGCCTTCGCTACATTTTACAATTTAACAACAAGCACACGCCATGGGCATCTTCCAGGGGACACCAGATTAGATATGTCACGCACGACGCATGACGGGAATATCCACGCCGTGAGATACATCTGCATACTCAACATCTCTAGAAGCTGTCCCAGCAGATCGATAAAGCTCGACCATCGCATTACTCCAATCTGATGACATGATACACTCCACACGACAGTCTCTTCATCGTGAGGTGGTAAAAGGTGCGCCAATAGGCTCTTGCATCCAGATTGCATGATGATCGACGACTGATCCATACCAGCACTGCTGCAACTAGAATGACTCGGTGACTGACTGCAACAGGCCAGGTATCAGATTTCAGAACCGTAGCTCGGAAGCTAACGTGGATAGTTCTTTCCAATGTCTCGATTCCTACGTGATTTACTTGGAGCCGAGAAATTCGTGGTGTGGGATTCATAAACAATGTAGGAAGTGAATTCGGCACTGAAAAAACCATAAAACAAAAAAAAGAAAAGAAAACGGGAAGCATCCTTCGACGTACTTCAAAGAGCTAGTCCATCAGCATCACTAGTGATGTCCATTGATATGGTAGTACGCAAGCAATGAGAAGCAAGAGACAGTGATGGCGTTTCGCCCCTTGCTGCATCGCCGCACACAATTCTATCACCCAAGCATCGTCAAACTTGACTGCAGCCCGTGTGACTTAGCGTGCAAGGTCATCCTCACATGGAGAATAGAATAAATGAATGATGTTCTTGTCAATTTGAATCATAACATACAATTCGCACTTTGAGTTCCCTGCATGGAAGATGTGATTCCGTCAATCCTCGTGGAATTGGTTTGCATGGCATTTTTCCAACTCTGTTTTGACGAAGGATTCAGAAACTTTTCTGTTTTAGGTTTTAATTTGGTTGTATTTATGAAAATTGAACTCACATAATTGTTAGTCAAATCTAATATGGGTCGAATGAAACAACGAACGATAAACATAAATCAGTTCAAAGATTTATTTGGTGTTAATAAATTATGACAAGTTGATATTTTACTCTTGCTATCCTTCTGATTTTTTTACCTGTAAAGCCTGAAATCATATTTTGTGAGTAATGACACAACTTCAAATCACGTAAACATCAACATTCACCACATGTTAATCGTCTCCATTAAAACCCCTCTAAGAGATACTTTTTTGTACACAGTACTCAAACTGAATGTTTCTGAAGCTCTTCTTGTCTCTAAAGTTCAACAACGACAACCACAACGAGTTTATCATCTTTACACGTAAAAGAATCATTATTGTACGCATTGAAAACGTGATAAAATCCACAAAAAACCAAGTTGGGTTCATTCTAAATAAGGTAGGAATAGCCATGATGTACCATATACCAAAAAACAGCCAAAATGCAAGGAAACATGATGCACCTAGGTTTCCAGTCCTGAATAATTCCAGCATAATCTCCATCACTCTTACGCCATGGTGGGTCTCCTGGCAGCTTCCGGCGATTTATTGAGTCTTCCAGCTCTTTACTTTAAGACAGCAACACGTTACTGTGGTGAGCCCTGTGAGGAGACGCACTTTGACAAATGCTTTATTCGCGCACATCACAAACAAAACCGTGACTCTTTCAACGCCTTATCGCAACTGCCTGGCTGCCCCACATCTCAACTGGCGCCATTCTCCTGTTCTGTTACCTCTTTGCTTTGACATCACAGGATTTTGCTTTCCAGCTGGCCCTCGACCTTGGACCTCCGGGATTCAGACTGTACAATCCATGGTCAGACCACCCCCTTGTGTTTTGAAATTTCCTGTCGCGCTGACCGATACTTTATCTGATGTGGCACTGAAAATCGGCGCTTTCCAAGCACGTGGTGTAAAAGTCTTCAAGTGGGGAGAGAAATTCACCACAAATCTGTAAAGCTGGAGCATCTTGCAAATTGGTCCTGGCTTGGGGAAGAACCGGCTGATCTATAAAAGATAATGCCATTCCATCAGGCTCCTGCACTAATGAAACTGTGGTGAAACACGGTCGTCGAGAAAAGCTGACGATATCTGGCTATGGAATAGCATTCAGAGAGCAAACTCAGCAACACGAACCAAACGAACGGCAAAAAAGCAGACTTGCGCATGAGTCCAACAGATCACCTTGAACTCCAACCCGTTATTGCTAAGAGCTTTACTGAGTTAAACTCTTCGTACAAGAAAGCTTTCCTATAGGACAAGAACGCGAACCAAGGGTCGCCACAACTGCACAAAATAATCTTACTCCAAGTGGTAGCCGCATATATACAATATGTACCTCAACTAGATCCTACATTCTGATTCCGGGTGGGTGAAGGTAATCATCGCAGACCAAAACTTAGGTGACTCATCGATATTCTCTACCCAGCAATACCGTTCTTACACGAGGTGGAAGTGGCGCGGTCCTACGCAACATAGATAAACACGCGAAATCTCGACCTGGAGGCGCCTTTGCAAGCTGTCTCAGCCAACCGTAGAGATGATAATGAAGTAATGGGAAAAAAACGAGAAACTAGTTTTCGTGAGTCCATAATGCCACATAAACAGGGTCTGCTTCATCAGCATACGAATTTATGAAGCTCAGAGAGTCGGCAGATGTGGAGTAGTTGAACACCATATTGAAAGGGGAGGGATATTCTGTGTCAAGGTCTCCAAGATCCAGACTTGCGTCCAAAGGATCTAGACTTGCATAAGTGCCAGCATCATCATCCGATGCACCCGCAGCCTCCTGGAAAGACTCAGCAATTCCATTATTTTCATGCGCGCGAGCAGATAATGCAGGGTTCTGCTGGTTAGGAGTTGAAGGCCGTTCCTGTCCAAAATCAGTTTTGAGGAGGCTGTCCTGGTTAAGTGTGGAGAGCCCATCAAGGACTCCAAGCTGTTCCTGTGCGGCACCAGTGTTGGCGACGTTCTCTTGGCTAGAGGTGGAAAGCCGACCTAGGAGTGAAAAATGTTCTTGCGCAGGGCCAGTTATGGGGCCGCTGATCCTTCTAGCATTAGGAGAAAGAATTCGTTGCTCAATGTTTGCCAACGACGGTGACGTTGAGGGCGTTGGGCGAGACACGTCCACAACTTTCCTACCACGCTGCGCATCGAAAACTTTCCTGATCACAATCTTGGCACGATTTTTCAGCTCTGCATTGAAGGCTCTGTCTTTGATTTCCTTGCTGACCAAAGTGAAGGGGCGATTAAGAGGCCCCAGCTCCCCAAACAACGCCGGAGAATCTTTGAAATAGAACCCACCCTTGTCTTGGCCGGCATAAAACCTAGCGCAGTCGCATGCTCGGCGACCTTCTTCTACAGTGGAGTATGTACCCATCCAAAGCTTCCATTTGAAACGCGTCGGCCTATACTCCACCACATACTTCCCCACACTCTCTCGATACCTTACTCCACCTTCCTTGCAACTAGTATCGTCGATATCTTGATCAGTTCTATCAACCACTTGCTCCCTGCACGTATATGTTTGATTCAAGTCAACGAAACTTAGCTCAATGCAAGGCTTACAATCCATTCAAATTACTGTAGCGAATATCTCATTTCGTCACAGCATAACGAAGCATGATGCCTACGTCCTAATACATCCTAGGCATCCATAGATGCTTAAGTTCTGATCCGTCTTTCAACATACTACATGTGCAACGTCAAAGGACAAGAATAGAACACATGAGTAGAATAAGCGGAAGTATACCGCCCATGATCGCTGGGTGTGTCAGGCCCACTTGGAGGAGATGCACCTTCAGAGCTGACCGTAGGTGTTTCCGGTGCAACGGGTACAACGGGTACAACAGGAGGCAGAGCGGCAGACGGCCTAGTTGGCGTCGGGATAACCAGCTTTGGAGAGGAAGACGATAACTCAGTACGGCTCAAGGCAGAAGATGCTGCTACTAGACGTTTAGTAGAATGTGTAAAGGGGTCCTTTCCGCCGTCCTTCCAAAAGCCCTGGAAGTCTGTCGTGGAATACCGGAGACCCTGGCGTTTACCAAGCACACTCGTAAAGCTATCCTCTGACGGATTCCCTCCATGATCGATACAGTCGGTGCTACCACTCCGAGCACACTCAAAACATCGAAGCGAATTGATTATCTTGGTATTCCCCGATGGCAGTATCTCAGGCATGTTGACTACTGAACGCCAACCTCGAGTATCGAGAAATGCAGGCTTTTGAAGAGCTAGAAAGTACGCGAGTAGTTGTATTCCGTGTGATAATTGCAAAAGCGAAGCTTACGACGGGTGCACACAAGAGGAACGTAAACAGAGTTTGAGCTTGCTCAGTCTACCCGTGACACTTCAGCCAAATCCTGAAGCCACCCCCAGCGGAAGAGAAGTACCAGCGGTAGCGGATTACAATAGACGGCCAAACTGGAAGGCTCCACTCTCACGATCACAATAGAACAAGATCTCCCAATGTTTGAGCACGCAGAGCCATGACTTCACTTTCAGTTTGAAACGAGCACAGGTCGCTGACCTCTGTGTCCTGCAATCTGCAACACCATCCACCATTGGCTGTTAGATGCACTGAACACCTCATGACACAGTATAGCCACGTGAAGGTTCAAAATATAGTGATTTGAACCGTTAAGCCAAAAGACTGAGGTAGTCAAGAAATTCAACGTGTAACCTGTAACAAGCGACGGCCGTAATAGATCCCGGAAAGCAAAATACATCAGCACTGAATCTATAGGCAAGCGCTAGAGCCATACAGTACTCTTATCATCTCCCATTTCCCAGGGTTTGGCACTCAAATATGCAATATCAGGTGTCTTTATACTTAAGAGCGAGTGAAATACATAGAGGGTCTTGCTTCAAAGCACCGAAACGTGCGTAGGTCTAGACTTGCGACATGGGCTGAAAGATCAGGTTCTATAGAATTGCAACGCATCACACAGTAAAAGACAAACTCCTATTCCGAAGTAGATTAACTGCCTAAATTTCCACCCGCTAAGCGTCGAAACGCATTAGCTCACTTCATAAGAGAATGTTCGTAAATCATGATCTAGCCTCAGCACTGTAGCCTGAGTAAGTGAAGCACTCAAGTCTAAGGGGAAGAGTAGGGACGTTATGCTTAGAAGAGAGAAGATTACGAAAAAAAGAACACGAGAAGGTCAAGCCAACACTTAACAAATAAGGTTTGTAAATAGAAGCAACGCGTACACGCAAAAACTAAGAGAACATCCTCGAAGTATGACTCGAGAACCAGGTCAGACAGAAGTGGATTGAACCTACGACTAATCGGCTTGCGAACCTCACAGCTCGACCAATCCCGCGTAGAAAAGTCATCTATCAGACTCATTGTCAATTGTAACATAGAATTCATGACAAGCTACATGACAAGAAGCCATCGGAAGGAGAAACACTAACCTTAGAAACAACGCCAGCAAGCTCGACGCAGGAACTGCATCCTCCAAAACTGGAACAGTCTCTTCACAGACGCTCAGCCCCGACGGCAGGAGCTGTGCAGAGGGAGCATGAAAAAGCAAACCCTGTCACCACTTGACACCCAAGCCAGATGACCTCCCTGTCCAACTCACTCACCACCCGCGAACTCAAAAACCAGCAACACCTATCTCACATTCAGGAATATGTCCTCAAAAACTACCCACGACAAACAAAACAAAACAAAAAAAAAAAAAAAAAAAAAAAAAAAAAACAGCACTGGTGGCACGAAACGAGAGCCATTCAACGCTCGGAAGCCGCAAGCACAACAGGTACAAATATCCACTCAACCCACAAGTTTGGAAAGCACGGCAATGGCAATCTGCCACCTCCAGAGGCGCGCTCCACTTGGACCAAAGCCGATCTGACCCAGTAACCTACTCACTGAACCGCCCTTCCTCCTCATCAAGGATGGACAGCGATATCCTCAGGAATGACCCTGACTCCGAGCTCCGCGGCTCCAAATGAAGCCAATCAGCCCACGGCCTCGGAGCACAAGCATCCAGCCTTGGTGGTGGGGGCATGGGGGAGATAAACGACTCGCGTCCATCACTCGGAGCACGGCCCTTGGACGGCGAAAGATACTTTCTCATCCTGCTCCATCCGCCACTGCCCCCGCTACTTGCGGGCCCCGCTTTCTTATCTCATGAGCTAGCTAGCCTCCTCTACAGTCTACAGTCTACAGTCTACAGTCCCCTCTTTGTTTTTGCCTGGTCCAACATCTATGATCTGAACAGTGCCGTGTGTGTGTGCCCTCTCTTCCAGTTGTGCTCCCATCTACACACTCTCTCTCTCTCTCTGTCTCTCTCTCACTCTTATCTCATGCTGTGCTCCTTCTCCGTACTACAGTTCCCACACTGTTACGGTGTGTCCTAATTCGCCGAACTGTTGCCTCGAAACAATTCGGTTTGTGATAGTTCGGCGATATGTGGTTCAGACACTGATGTTGTTGTCTCAGCTTCACAAGTTGTGGTCCAGACCCAGTTCTGGTTGTGGTAGTTCGGCGAGGTTTGGTCTAGACAGTCTTGTGTTGTGTTCATGCTAGTTAGTTAATTAATAGTGTGGAGATGTGTGATTGTGCATCGAACATCGTGTTTTTGCTGTTCCATGTCTTCGTTTGGAGGCGTCACTATGTGTTGCAGAACGTGAGATTGTTGTGATCTGATGAAACTGGTGGTGGATGGGCCCAGATTTCGGTTTTTCTAGTGCATTGTTGTACACTGCATTGCTATGGCACTATCTTTGGAGAAAAAAAAAAGAAGTTTATCTTTTCCTTTCTATGCTCTTGAACTTGTGGGTGAATAATGTGAATACTGTTTGTTGGGTTGTACTTGTTCTTGCATTGACGAGCAGTTTTGAGAAAGGAGGAATATAACATTCTGGTTTTTTTTTGTTTTTTGAGATATTTGATTTTGTAGTATAGAATTATCTAAAATTACCAAAAAATGGTAAATTGTATTTAAGTATGTAAAAATAGTATGAAAGAGGTTGGCAGTTTCAATTGTAGTTGTGGAATTATAACCATGTGTAATGGATCATTTTGGAGGGTTTATTGTTGCTATACAAAATAAATAAATAAATAAAAGTCTAGAATATTTTGTTATTCAATTTTATTTTTTAAATTGAATATTTTATATTTATATGTCTGTAAAGATATATTAATCAAGCATCTTTGTTTGTGGTGTCCTAAAAGTTATTTTTAATGCTTATTAATGATGAGTTGATGAGTCATATCTTTTGAATATCAATGCTCTTAACTACCATATTGTCAATGAAGTTGCCAATGAATTGTCAATGAAGTTGTTAATGAATTATCAATGAATTGTCAATGATGTCGCCAATGAATTATCAATGCTACCTAGCATTCTACTTCTAAATCACAACACTTTAATTTCACATTCAACCATACTTTGCTTTTAATACAACCAATCTTATTGAACTTTACAATGCCATAATAAGTATACTACTTTTTGCATGTGAGAGGAATGATTTTGAGGGTCCTAGAAAGTATTAGATGTTGGCACATAATTGGTGCAAAAAAATTTGAAATCAAGCCACAAGAAAATCTATAATTTTGTAATTTAAGAAAATTTAATAGACACATTTTAAGGTTAAAAATAACCAAATTAAATTAATTAAAGTGTGCTTGACTTCAATTGGGATGATAAATCATATACAAAGCACTAAATAGCAGCAAAAGAAAACAATTTAATTTCAAAATTTTAATTTTTGTTTATATATACATATGTATATCTAGAAGAATGTAATTTTTTTACACTTAATATTTTTTTTAAAACTCTAGAGTCTTAAAACAAAAAATAAGAACTTAAAACAATACTTATTCTTATTTTATATAAATTAATTGGTATGTATTTATAAACACTAGACATTGGTTTGGAAGAGCGTTGATTTTTAGAATATACACCATTAAAATGTAATAAGCATATTTAGTTTATAATGTAAGAATTAGTGAGTAAATGTTATATTATGTTTTCTATATAGATTGCAAAACTTAACAAAAAAATTGAGAAAATAATTCAACTTTAAAATTAAAACAATTATAAAAATACAAGTTTAAAAAAAAAAAAGAAAAGAAAAGAAAAGAAAGAAAGAAAAGTTACATTATAAAGTAAACAAAATATTATATTCACAAACTTAAGTAATCTAAATAAATCATAAAAAAAATATTTTAAAATTTTAATGAAGGGGTCTAAGAAGATTAAGTAAGAAATTATTATATCTTTAATATACAATAGAAGACAAAAAAATATTAAAAATTTGTATAAATAAGGATAAAATTTTATAAATCGATAAAAATATTATGTATAATTTTAAAATTTCTTATTTCTTATTTCTTATTTCTTATTTTTCTTTTTATATTTTTTATTTATAGTTTTTGTGGTATCATTGATAATATTATTTTTTAATTTTCACAAAAATCACCAACAAAATAGCTTTAAGTTTGAAGTATAAATGTATGAATAAAATTAAAATTAAAAATTAAAATATTCTAAAGGTTAATAAATTTAACTTATAACCTTTGTATTTGTTAAATTAGTTAAAAATATTTGATTATCAATAAATTTTAACATTTAATTATTGAAGGCTCTTATGATGTTAAATGTTCAATTTTAAATTAATTTTAAAAAGATATATTAATTTATATTTATTTAAGCAAGTATGTATATATATATATATATATATATATATATATACACTTAAATATTATTTGAAGAAATTAAAAATAAATAATTCATAATTTGGTATTTTATTTTAATATATAATAAATTTAATTTGAATATTTCAACAATATATTTTTCAAATATATGATTTGATTAGAGTTGACTTTGAAGGCTATGTTGTTAAATTTTATTATATTATTATCAACATTTAGTAGATTGTTTTATATATATATATGTATATATATATATATATATATATATATATATATATAATAAAATATTTTAAATAATTATACAATAAAAATTTATTTAGCTTTGTGAACTCAATTATAATTTTAAAAAATCAATATTGTAAAGTACTTATATATAAAAACTATATAATTTGCTTTATATGTTCTAAAAATAAAAATCTTTATTTACTTGAATAATATGTACTTAGCTTTCAATTTTTTGAATTTTAAACTGACTAATAAAACATGTTTTGAAGTTAATTTTTAAAAAATAAACTTCTATATATATATATATATATATATATATATATATATATTTTTTAAAGATACATAAAATATATCAGCATTGTAAAGTACTTATCTTTAAGTGAAATTTAATGTTAGGTTAGATGATTATTTGCTTTTCTTTAAATAAAAAAAGTTCTAAAATTGATATTTTATTTATTATATTCTATTTGTAATAGTGTGTGTACATGTGTATATACAAATGTGTACATCCATCTAAATATTAATAAAATAATAATATTTATGTGTAAATTATTCTATGTTAAAATTAAATTAAAACTCATATATCTTTTGTCACATCTATCATCTTTGGAAAAAAAAAAAAAAAAAAAAAAAAAAATCCTCATAGTATTAGAACAATCAACACAATTTTTTGTAGATATATGATAATTGTTAGAAATCTTTAACATGCGTATTTCCTTTAGAACATCTTTGCCATTGTTAAATCAAAAATATTTATTATTTAATTTAGTGTGCATACTCTAAATCCACAAAAAAAGCCCAATTTAATATAGACCAAATTTTGAAGGAGTCATTAACTAAATTTGAGTGATTTTTAACCTTTTATTATCAAGTTATCTTTAAAAATAATATTTAGTATAAATTATTAAATATTCACCCACTATAATTGTATTATCATTTTATTATATTATCTTTAACAATAATGATATGATTTTTACAAATCTAATTTTTTTTTAAACCATTTAAAATCACACAAAAAAATAATAAAAAATATAAAGCATCAATAAATCTATTTTATCTATAGTCTTTAAATTATTATCCATTAAAAATAAAGATAGAATTTATAAAGTTAAAAATATATATTATATATAATTTTATTTTATTTTTTAGCATAATATATTATAATGTATGATATAAAATTTAAAAGTAGATGATAATTTTAATTATATTTTATAACATCCAATCAAATTATTAATATTTTTATAAATTACTTTGTTTATAATTTGAATATAAATCTAAATATTACTTATACACTTAAAAATCTAATATATTTTCAATAAAATAGACATCAATAAATGTCTAGATTTAATATATACACATTTTTAAAAGCTTAAGTAAACCAAGAAAAAATGTACTTGAAAATAAGCCTTAAAAAATGTTTTTTTATTTTAAAGGATACTATGAGATAATTTACATTTTCCAAAGAGGAAACAATATACATTTCAAATAAGAAATAAACTTGTAAAGTATCTAATAAAAGAATAAAGATGCATGTATACAACACATTTTATATGATATATCTATATAATCTTTTAAAATCAAGTAAATTCTTCTTTATCAACTAGATTAGCTAATATTTTTTGTCACATAAATATATGCTAAATTTTTAAAAAGATGAATCTGAAAAGTTTAAAAATTACGTATGGAATTTTTATTCACTTTAAAATTTACTCCAATTGAGTTATGTTTTGTTTTTTTTTTTGTTTTTTGGCATTTTGAGGTGAAGAACCTTGAGCACATTTCTATCAAGCATAGTTGGGATTTTATATTTTAGGGTGGTTACAATTGAGATTTATTTCCAAAAAATAAATAAAATTATTAATATGATTTTGTTTTATATTATTATTTTTAGTATCTATCTAAAAATCTATTATTAATCACCTAAGATATTTATTAAATTTTTTAAAATAAATTTTACATAATTTTTTTAAATTTGTAATACTTTTTTTTATTGCATTCTTCTATATAATACTTTATCATAACTGATTTTTTTTATTCCTGTGTATTCAAAAAAAATTTATTGTAGTGATAAATTTTAATTTTTAAAACTACACAAAATAAGTAAATAAATAAGTTATAGATATGAATTAATAATTATTTTTTTGAAGAATATTCAAATTTTATATCATTATTTTTAAAACAATAAAACTAAATATAATTTGTATTAATTGGTTTCTTTATGAGACATGAATCATATTTATTTTAATAAAAACAAAAAAAATATAGTTTTATATGTGTATACATAAATAATTATTTATTAATATCCTTGATTTTAAGTAATCAAATAAATTTTGTAAAGGATGCAAGTAAAACATCTATTATTTTAATTCTATATATTTTTTTAAATTAAAATAGAATTTTAATTAAATATCTCATAATTTCAAATATACATATAAGATAAACTAAAAAAATCTTTGTTATAGTGATATTAAATTTAAAAAGAGAACTTATAATGAAGTTTGTGTCAATTATCCAATAAACATATAAACACAACAAAGGTGTTGATACAAATTTAAATTATTTTACCAAAAATTTACAAATTTAAAGACAGTAATTAATGCTCCTTTGTTTGAAAGAAAAAGAAAAAACTCGTCTCTTATATTTTGATATAAATCACAATACTTTTTTAAACATCTTCTATTCTCAAAATTCATGCATATATATATTAAAATATGTTCTTAAAAAATTGATAGCTTTTATTGTTGACTTTTCATTTTTTTTAAAGATAACACAAGCTGTCATTGAATTGTTTTATATTATTAAGGTTGAACTTATGGCTTTTTTAAATGGTATGCAGCAGATTCAGAGAAAATTCCAGCAAACTCATTCTTTCAAAAAGATTTGTGTGTGTGATGTGGTTGGTGAGCTATAACCCAAAAAAAAAATCAAACTTAAAATTGTCTTCCTCGTGGTTCCCTTTTTTCCACCATCACAATGCAAGATTGCCCATTGATGCTCCCTTTCCTTGACAAATTGCTTCTCATGAGAATCTGATTCATTATTGAAGATCTTTCATGCTTGAATGATAAAAAATAAAAAATAAATAAAAAACAAAAAATCATGGTCTTTGTTTCTATTAAACTATTAGCCACTAAAGGGCCCTCTTTACCCATTAACCTTGGGTGTTGGTGTTTTTTACACCTTTTTTTCCAGCCCATGCAATTTATTGTTATATAATCAGAGTAAATGTAAAAAGATGTATATTTATATGAATATTGCTTTTATATATATATATATATATATATATACACACAAATACATTGTGTGGCATATTTAAGTGAATATTTTATTTTTGCATTCTATGCAATAATGAATTTCTACCAGGTTTTAAGCACTTATAATAATAGTCTATATTAACACAGTTTTATCATACAAGCATCTATCAAATTTTTTATTCTGACACGTGTATCTGCTAAATACAAAATTCATCAATCTTGGATACCTCATTTTATAATTACATAGATTTGGGATTCAAAAGTGTTAATGTGAAATGTAATATTAATCACTTAAATCTCATTATATGATTTGTCTGAAAGTCGTTTCTGATGTCAAAATTACTGTTATGCTCACTTGTTTTCTTTAATAATTTATTTGTGTTGCTTTCACTTCTGAGACTTGAATTATTAGGAAATGTTTTCTTTTTCTTTTTTTTTCTTTTTTTTTAATCTTAGAATTAAAAAGTGCTTTGAAAACTATAACTTGAGTCAAATTGAATTTTCAATTTATTGTGCACATATACTTGAAAATGTTTTTAAGTATGATACATCTACTCAAAACAATTGTTTCAAAGAACAAAAATAAATTGTGAAATATTGTTGAATAAATTAGTTCTACATGCAACAAAGTTTCAATTATTGTTTTAAAAAGAAAAAAAATAGTATAGCTGTTCTGGTTTGGTATCAAACTTTATTTATTTAATTTTCTAAATTTTTGCATGTCCTTATGATTTTTTTCTTAATTTGTATTGAGAACTCCAAAAATGCTTCAAGCTTTAAGTTATGTATATTTTAAGTAAATTTTAATGAAAAAATAATTAAAAACTTTAATGGTGACACAAATAATGATAATTTTTATTCAATTCAATAAAAAAAACTGTATTCATAGACTTTAAGAAAACTATCTAAAACATACCAAAACCAACAAATGGTATACCAAAACTTTGAGATTATTATTTTACTTTAATATAGCATAGTTTTAACTTAAGATCTTTAATTTTTTTTAATTATTCAATAATTTGAAAAAAATACACAATTACTTTTGCAAGTTAACTTAATCTCTCTTTGTTTTTTCATTCCACAAAATAAATCCATTAAAATTCTAGGCTTAATTACTTATTTAATTTTGTGACTAATATTTGTGAAAATTCATGTGTTTTTATTCTTGATTACATAAAATTAAAGATAAATTGATGTATTTATTCCATTTATTCTTTGCTCATGTGAGTGGTAACTTATGGTAATCATTCATAATGGCTCAAATTATGTGTTGGTAATTAATTCTAAGTTTGATCTTTAGAAAAAATATCAAAATGCTTTATTCAAAATATAATTTACATATTCATTGACTGTGGTAATATGTTACAGTAACATGATTAAAATAAAAATTTAAAACTTAAGAATATAATTGAATGGTTGATTTGTAAATTCTTGTAGACTTGGTTATACTCCTGCAGTTTTTGATATAATTTTTCATCAAATATATCTTTTTGATGTTAAAAAATAATGAAATTTTCTTGATTTTTAACATAAAAGCTAAAGGTAACATATAACAAAAGAAAAGTTAATCATCAAATTATTAAGTGTTATATGCTACAATGATATTTCAAAATATTATTTTTATCTTATAGTTTTTTTTTTAAATTAGTATTTATAATTCCATTTATGATAATTATTAATACTTGTCTTTAGTTAGAAAATTTGATGTAGTTTGGATTAAAAAAATAAATTCTGTAAACTACCAAATATTTATCATGTGTTCATTACTATTTGGTTTTATTTTTTAAAATTGAAGTTTTAATACTTATTCTATTCTAAGGCACAGTAAAGAAATTTCTATCTTTAGTACAAGAGATTAGTAATATATCAATTTATTAAATAGAATAAATAACATCAAATTTTATGGCATTAAATTAAGTTTTATTTTAAATAAAAGAGTGAATTGGAGTTTAGGTAGAAAGTATTAGGCTTTAAAAACGCATTTAGTCAAAAATTATGAAAGTTTTATATTTGAAAAAAATAATCAAACACAAGTTATAATTAAATACAATTAATCAATGCGTCTTTCATTTTTATGCTCAAAGCTCATGAAATAATGTATAGAAGAATTGGTGCTGTGTTTTTTTTTAAAAAAATTTAATAATTTGTACACTAAAACATTACTTGTTTACACAATATAAAATCAAGTATTACTAATCTAAAGGTAGTAATTATTTTAGGGCATTAGTGTTTTAGTACTCTCTCTTAGCTATTTTAGTACTTCCTTGAGTCGTTCATTAGTTGTAGAGGACAAGAGCACTAGTAGTGACAAAATATTTTATATTCTCAAACAAACCAATGAGCAACTTCAAGGGGTACCAAAATAGCCAAGAGAGAGCACTAACATATTTGTCTATTTATTGTATTTATAATATTTTTCCCTTAGTTTTTTAAAATGAAAGATAACAACAATACATTAATACATTAGTGATTAAAATATCAATATTTTCAACAATTACTAGAATAAATATTAATTTAAAATAATAAATGATTATTTTTACATTATAAACATGTTAATAAGTTATTAAACAATTACATTGTATACAAGTTTTATCTTATATATTGAATATCAAATTTTTAACTAAAATTTATTATAAATGTATTAACTAATCTGATTAAAGTCAAGAATAAAACACTTACTTACAAAATTATTTTTTTATTAATAATAGAAATTTCTACAATATGTAGAACAACAATCAATATAATTTTTTTATGTTGTTATAAACTTATTTATAAATAGCACATATTTTCTATTTATTTATTTATATCCTAAATATATATATATATATATATATATATATATTTCTTTTTATTAATTAATTATTCTAAATTTTTTAAAAATAAATTAGCAAGTTTTTCTTATAATATGTTAATAAAGATTATTATTTATTTACTAAACTAACTTAAAAAGAATAGTGATCTTTTTGAAATAAAATCCTTAAAAGAATTTTACAAGATTTATTAATATAGAGCATAATTAAATTTTGAAGTATTTTGTATGTAAAACACTTTTAAGAACTTATGAGAATTTTTAACCATCAACATATAGAGGCTCAGAATAAGAAAGGTTTTATTTTGTAAATTTTTTTTATTTTTAAAATATATTATCTTATTTTTAAATTTTTGACTTGTTAAAAATATATATTCATTACAAGATTTAATAAAAATTATTCAAAATTAGGCATTGTTCATTAAACATTTTATTTAAGTCTATTTTGTTGTTATGTCCATATAAGTATATCTACACAAAAAACGATTTTTTTTCAATATTAAGTAAAATCATCTTCTCTAATTATTTATTATTAGTTTCCAATTTGATAGAAGCTAAAATTTTAACAAATAGAACCTATTATATTGATTTCCACAAGTTTAACTACTAGCAAACACACACTTAACAACAAACACACATGTTCAATATAAGATTCAACAACACAGAAGTTCAACAACGCACACGCATAACATCACACAGAAATGTTGGACAAAATATTCATCGACACACAAACTAACAACAAAAACATGTCCAATGAAAGCTTATCAACGAACAAGACTAACAACACACACGTCTTTTAATGAAAAATTCCTCAACATTCAAGCTTCACAACACACACTCATGTTCAATGAAGTGATCATCTCATCAGAAGCTTAACACAAACCTACTCACATGTTTCATGAATGGTTCATCGACAAACATGCTCACCGACACACACACACACACACAACGAGCTCTAACACAAAGAGAACACATCATTCTGGAACACATCATCAACAATCACACATCGGAATACTCTAGTAAGCTCCATCGGAGAAGCTTTCGAATGGGACCAGGTCCGAGCACTCGGTGGGGGCGGTGGTCATTGAGTTAGTATGGCTGTTTATCTGTCTGTCTGTGTATGTTGGTCTCACTCACTCCACATCTGACGCACTGTAACACGCGGTTAGTGGAGCGATCGTGGTGGTACTTGGCTCGCAGACAACCTCCTCGTCTAGTCACGGCGTCGTCGTATTCGCGTCTCATGGGCGTGAGAGTCGATGGATCTTCAATGCGGCGCACGGCTCGTCCTATCATGGCTGCAGGCCGGTGGTCCTCGCTTCCTCTGACGTTTAGATCAGCTAAATTGGTCTCTTGCTCTTGGTTCCATTCCTCGGAGCGCATTGCATCGAGAATCTTTACTAGAGACAGGATTTCGTGATCTGCCGGCTAGATCTGAGCATAAAGATGCGGCGTCGTTTGTGGCTCTCTGTCGATAAAGTTTTAGGGCTTTCTATGGGCTCGTAAATGTCTATCTATTGGTGATTGTGCTCTGGATGTCAGAAGGTTTGTGATCACATGCGGAAGTACACCCTAAAGGAGGCTTTCTTTTCATGTCTTTTTTCTTTTTACAGTTGAGGAAGGTGTTTTTGTTAAGAGCCATGCGTTCAGTTGCATCACTATCTACAATCTAATTATGTTGGTTGGTGATATGAGCAGTGTGTGCACCAAGGTAAACCAACTTGTGTTTTTTATTTGGATTGTTGCATTGGTTTGGACTCATCGAACTGTTTTTAAACAATGGTATTTTTATGGTGAACTGATTTTTTGAAGTAAACAGATTATTACTAGTGTTAGTTTATGCACATTGGAAATTTGGGTGATCTTGTGACTTGATTCAAGGTTTGCTTCTCATAGCTGAGCTTGATGTGGGTGATGATGAATCACTTATGTTGTCTAATATATTTGTCATGATTTTTCTTTTCTTTTTCTTTCTTGCAAAATAATACATACAGTTCCATAACATGTTGCGCGTCAAAGATATCCTTGATGTGCAACATACAACTTTTAGCTGTGTCTTAGTTTTGCACAAGACGAGAGTATCAATCGTCTTCAACTCTAGTGTTTCATCTTTATGCACAACTTGGTACACATGTCCTTTTCTATTTCGCTTATTTATCTTTTCTTTTTGTGCGTCATGATTTTTTTTTTTTCTGAATCATGATTTAGTTAACGTTCCAAGCAACTCTAAACCACCGACTATCACCTACACCACTGAATTATTTGCTGTGAAAAAGGGAACACTTGAACATGTTGCATTCACTGGAGCTCGGAATGATGGGGTTCAATGCTCTGGATACCAGAGCAAGGAGACCTGCACCCAGTCCATTGAGAGTACGAACCAGTGCACTGAATCTAGATATCCAATAAACAAACTCATCGCTCAGAGCTCACCTGCAATAGCAAGAGACAGTTACATTTCACTTACACAACGATCACGTACTTGTACAACCACGGCACCATAACTGATTGGCCCACTACCTCACATGAGCAAATAATACCCATGTGAGCCATTCAAGTTGCGGTATTATCTAGATTATACCACAGTACTACGGTGGATATGTGTTCACCATTCTTTAGTGTCATTTAGAGCCCTTTATTGATTCCTCTAGCGTGCGCCTGGCATCTGACTTTGTGTAAGATGCTAGAGATGTCAAGCGCTGCATATAGCATAAAACTAGGTGCCGAAATGGATGTGTACCTAAGGTAGTTACTCTAATATACACAAGTAGTAGTAAAGTGACAATCATCTGATCTCAGTAATACCGATCTACAGGATGCAAACTGGAGTCGAGGATTCGGTCAACTTCATTGTAAGGTATGTCGTCGAGGTTAAAGGACTGAATGATATCCTCTTCCTCTTCGAAGCTCGCTGAGGTCGGCAACGACACTATCTGATTGCGCTGTTGGAGGCTCATGTAGTTTTGCACCATGCTCTGCTCGGCAAAGTCATCAAAAGATGGAATAAACGGGAGCTGTTGTTGGAAGTCTTGGTACAAAGGAATGTTGGACAGTATGGGCTCAGATGACAAGTTCACCTTCTCAGTTGAAGAATTATTACTGGCGCTTTCCTGGTCCGCAGTGTCGGCAGAAATCATATCCATCTGATCACGGTTAGAAGCGACTGAACTGGAATTAGTGTTAGGTTGGAGGTTCATGTCCTTGACAACCTTAGCTGCCTTAGCTGCTTGCTTCTTTACAAACTCCTTGATGTCGTCGGCATCCGACGGACGGTCGAAAGCTAGGTTTTCAGGCAGTGGGATGAAAGTTTTTACAAGCGAAGGGAAATTGTATCTGGTTTTCTTTTTTGTGTAGTACACCCCTGCATCGTATGCTCCCGCTGCTTCTGCGTCAGTGTTGAACGTTCCCAGCCAGATTGTTTTCTTCCATCGTGCCGGACGGATTTCTACAAGATAACCCCGAACTTTTGTCCGCTGACGGACCCCTTTGAAGCCGTGCCGAGGTCCTTGTCTTGATCCATTCGGAGGCCTACCCCTTTGACGCCTGGTATTCAAATCAGGCGATGAATCATGCAACCTGGAAGAAAATTCCTATGGCAGAATTAGTAACGGTTAAATCTCTCCCCTACAAAACAAATTTAAGAGAAAAAGAAGCAGAATTAATACTCTAAATGACACTTCATGACCTGAAATTCCTTGTGATCTCTCACGAATATGATGCAAATCGACCTTGTAGTGTTGGGACAACTCGAAATTGTGCTGTAGACACTCGTTTCCGAATAGACAAGTCAAATCCTCGTATCAAATCTGTACCTGGTAGAGTCTACTCCGGACACATGAGGTGCAAGAGAACTTGCTGTGGTCAACGTTGCATTGCTTTCAACTGGATTCACGGCGACATTATCTGTTGCAGCTGTAGTTTGTGACATAGGCATCGCCGGAAATTGTGTTGAACCCCAAGACAGTTCATCTTGTGAGCCAACTTTCTGGCCCAGAGAGCCTCCAGAACAAGTCGAACACTGAAATAATTCGGATTTGATGCACCCGCAGAAACATCGGGATGCCCATCCTTGCACACTCTGCTGTAATATAGTCACGTCGACATCACGCGGGTGCTGGAAGAGCGCCTCTGTGTAATCCGGCATTCTGATCAAGCACGTATAAGATGAAATTGAAATGTACGATGTAGTCTGCTGCTTCGAAACCACCTCAAATCCTCTCGGTATGTTCAGTTAATATGTCCGTGTGCGCCTGAACTGGAGTTTGTGCCTTGTCTAAAACGTTTGGGTCGGTGGAACTCCATGAAATTACACATCCAGAACAAAATCCAGTGTTTCTAGTAGTTCTCCTCCATGCATTCAGCCGAAGCCACGGTAACCTCAAAACGTGCACTTCAACAAGCACTCAATGAATGTTCAACATGAGATTGTACCACGAGAATGCTCTGTAACATAGCTAATAATACATAACCCCCCTCCAGTTTTCGAAATTGTCAGTAGCAAGTGCAAGGCAGTAGCAGTAATATCACTTCCTGAGATCTAAAGAAGCAGGCCTGACTGGTCCTCTCAACTAGTCCGAGAATTACTACCAAAAGTACTGCTTCCAACTAGCATCGAAGCAACACTGGTCAGTACAGCCGACTCTAAGCTCCAAGTAAGAAGAGTCTCACAACCTCGAAGTCACAAGAAAGCTCACAATCTTCCTTCTAATCAATCAACCCCTCGGTGGTTTCGGCAGACATAAAACTTGTGACACTGAACCATCCCGACCCCAACGCAATCCCCACTACACTACCTATCAGACAGTACCCCTCACACCGGCTGCCAAGTTCCCACGAGGTGACAAACGTGTTATCCTTCACCGTCTAACACGATCCTACAGCCTCCACCCACCAAGTCGATCTCGACTCTATGAACGTCGCAGACAACCCGTACAGGGATGCAACAAGACGTAGTCTACTCGCAGTACAATGGGCAGAGCCGCCGGGAGGTGGGGGAAAGGTGAGCGCTCCACGATCATGATCCTCCGCCGCAGCAACCCACTCAACTAAATCCTCCGACAGAGAACGTGGGCCCGGGTGGTGGGGTCACCAGGGGGAGCCCCAGGGCCGATGCGGGAAGATCGCCGGGTCGGATCCGAGGTGACGACAGCGTGACGGTTTCATGCCAGCTGAAATCTGTCTGTACTGCAAGCAGTGATGAATAAAGTGAGTCGCGGACGGACGCGGTGGGGGCCTCGCGTCTGCTAGTGATGATCATGCTCACTAGCAGACGAGCATTGCGTTACAAGCTATCCCAATCTGCTGCTGCTGCTGCTGCTACTGCTACGACTCGCGCTGACAGCGTCGTATGGAGACGACGAGGCTGCCGCAGGTTTGAACTTCCTCTTCTCCACACGGAGACAACGACGCCACTTCAGCAGCGCGTTTGAATTTCCATACCACCCCGGAAAGCTGCGTGGTGGTATGGAAATTCAAACGCGCTGTTACTCACCGGTACCCACCCACCCCCCGGAAAGCTGACGCCTGGACAGTAGTTCCCCGGTTTGAATGCTACCCAGTAGCTACTTTTCCTTTTTCAGACCTGCACTTTTTATTTGATGAGGTAGCAATGAATGGATCCGGAGGGGGGTGAATAAATTTTTGAGGGACCCCTGCTGGACCAATGAGGTGGCAGTGCAGTGCAGTGGCCATGGTCTTGTCTAAGTAAATTTGCCCTCCCTCCCAGGCCCCAGCAGCCATGCACACAATTTTGATGCCTTGTGGTCTCCCTCACCATGAGAATTGCATGCATGCAAAATTTTCCTCCCCCTCCAGCAGCTAATGCATCATTTATTGATTGATAAATGTTTTTATATATATAAACACTTTATATAAAAAGTGCTTTTTACTTAGTGCTAAAAAGTTGTTGTCTGTCCTAAAAAAAAACTAAATAAATATGTCAAGTGGGTGGCAGGTTGTGGTGGTAGTAGCAAAAACTGTGGTGGCATTAGCAATACCCAAAATATATATTTAGTTTGCTCCATATCCTTCATTGGACTATCTTTTGTCTTGTTTCTTTTTGGTACTATGGTCTCCTCTTGCTTTTTAAATGAGACTTGTGAATAGTTTAAAGCAAGTAGTGAAATAAATAGCTTTTCAAGGTTGGTTATTTGGTCTGTGACTACCCTAGACATATCTGGATGTTGGTAAAAGTGAGCTCTCTAGTATCTACTAGAGTCTTGTACAACAAAAATCATTGCATTGTATATGTTTCATATATAAAATGTAGTTAATTCCTCCACTGCTTGTTTTGATTTGTGCATGAATTTGTCATGCTCATGGATTGACATGTAAGTCACGTGACCTGTGATTATACCTATGAATATATTTGATTGTACACCAATGGATAAGATGCATTTGTTGCTTAAGTGAGTCTACTTTAGGTGGTTGGAAACCAATGTCAATCCAACAACAATGCGACAAAATTTGTGAAAGTAGTTAAATGAAATATCTGGAGGAGGATAATGGCAATGAAAACTATAAGTGGGGTGTAGATGCTTCAAGATTCAAATGACACCAATATCAGAAGTCTATGGATGCTGCAAATTGCTGACAAGAGTGTCAGTATGTTTTCATTCATTTTTTTCTTGTATGGTGTCTGTGTGCAACAAAGGTTACTTTTCAATTTGGCAAAATGTGTGATATAATAATTGGATTTGGTTCAGCACACATTGTTGTTAAACAACAGAGAAAAAAAAAATTGAAATTAAACAAACAAAATTCAAGAAAAAGTGTATGTATGTATGTATGTATGTATGTATGTATGTATATGTATATTGAAAATAATAAACACACTAATTTATTCACAACCAACTTGGTAATTGCACACAAAAACCAAATTGTGCTATAAAATCTCATGATCAATTTAAGCCCTAATAGTTTGCAGGTTTGATGTGATCTTCAAAAATGTTATTCAATATCAGCCATGTGCTACAATTGGCTCATTTTATTTTTATGATAAGAGTGAATGAAAGAAAGTATTGCAACCCACTAAAAGCCATCAAACTGTAGAGATACTGCAGTCTAGTGCACTATTTTTTAACCAATTGTTACACAACACTGCACAAGCATACATGGCAGTCAATAGGAGTCCATAATTTGTGTATTGGGGATCTGACGCACTATTCTGATTTCTCACATAATTGTTCAAGATGTGGGTATTTAATTTGTGTTTTTAATGGACAAACTGTATGACCTTGTTTTCACACAATTCAGGTTACTAAGATTTTTTTTTTGTTTTGTGAAAATCAATCATTCATGATAAAAGAAGTAAACATATAGGTGCTTTGACTTGTCACAATTATTGAAAATTATTTACAACTTGTGGGTTGGGTCCATCAATTGAAATTTTAAAAATTGAAAATAATGAAAATAAACAACCTCAGTGTAAAGAAAATCTTTGCTGAAACTAAGGATTGCAGGGATATCCCTTCTGGGAACAGTGCTTTTGTCAAGAATTTTTTCTAGAAGGTTTGTGAAGAATCAAAATGTTGATTTATAAGGTGATTTTGATTCATGAAACTTATTAATGCATCTTGCTATAGATCTATTTTCTTTGCACCCTCCATCATAATTTCACAATGCTTTTAATTATTTAGATGCTTGAAGCTATAAAAATAAAAATAAACTGATTGTTGTTGGTTGGGAATGCCTTCCAGTTGTTTAAACTCACTGAAAGATAAGATGGTGACATGTGATGTACTCATAAGCAGCCAAGATATTTCTAGCGTATCCCCTAATGGATATAACAAGTTAAATGTTTTTAAAATTCTTCTAATTTAGAATGACGTAAAGTTATCTATTTCATGCTTAAAATAGACATATCTCCCTAACTCACTCATAGACAAAAGTAATACAGAAAATGTTGCAATTTTAGGGAGCTCTAGTTTATCAATTTGTTCCACTAATACTTGAATATATATATATATATATATATCTATTGTAACAACCTATAGTGGTACTATTGCATTACTGCATGTTACATTGACTTAATAAAAATTGGCAAACATGTGCTTTGGCAAACATTGACGATAAAGGAAAAAAATCTGATTTATGTCAAAACTTTAGATTCAAAACATTAATAATTCTTATACTCTACAGTTATGCAGGTATCTGATTGAAGGCAAAATATGTCTTTATACCCACATGTTCGAATTATGTTGACACAAAAGTAGCTACACAACTACAATTTTCACCAATATCCCATCAACAACTTTTCTTTTTTACATCTGAAAACACAGTCATATTTAACAAATACTACCATTCAAGAAATTGTATGAGTCACACAGTCATACACAAGAGAAGGTTGACACTGTTATTCATGCCACACCAAAGAATCATAGGTTCTCATGTATTCATATCCAACACATTGGAAGAGACAGTTTTACATGCTAAAAATTAAGGTTAAATGTCTATTATTGACATGCATGATCCACTTGTCAACACTTCCATTCTACTGAAGGTAACTGCCATAAACAGAACCACCACCACCTTGTCCTGTCTAACAATTGGAGTGATATTTCATCATCAGCATCATCACAAATAGTGATAATTCTAATAATGTAGAGGCTCTAAGAGGAAAGGCAAAGTAAGGGCAATTGCAGGGGGTGCGGGCTAAACAAGGTATCATCAAGCAACAAAATAGAAAAGATAAAAACAATTAAATATATGAAAGAGTATCTGTTGACATTTGAGGCACCAGCTTCCTTTGGTATCAGCATCTATCAGCTTTGACACAGTCGCTGGGCCCTTCCTTTTCTCACTCCACAGGATCATTAACCATTATGATAAAATTACTCCAAATAAAAATCTGCTGACGTGTCAAACTACAATCTCACAATATCAAAGATATCTACATGCTCCTTTGTTGGGATTAAATTGATTTTTTTTAACGAAATCACCCAAAAGAAAGAAAGAAAGAAAGAAAAAAAACACTTAGGGACTTCACTGTTGCATTGTCTTTGTTCATAACCATGTGTTTGAATTTGACACAACAATTAGTGTAAATTTCAACAAAACCTCAAAGAATACATTACTGGATTATTCACTTTCGAAGGGGCACTGAGAACATTAAGCTTGTCAGATGATATCCTGCTGATAGTTAACACTATTTACTGCAATATTGTACCCATCACTGAACAAGTTCCTGCCTGCCAAGCCTTTTAAACCAGCATTTAAAGAATACAAAAATAGAACTGATAATAATAACAATGAACGAAGCAACAATGTGGCTAGATTCGAGGCACGAGGAGAACTGATCAGTACAGCATGTGGTAATTATGACGTTGTATGGCGTCATATACACGTCATAATGACGTAGTACGTATGGGGCCACCTGGCAACATGGGGGGGATCTGCACCTTGCAAGAGGAATCATGGCCTTAAAGTCAAGCTATTTGGGGGGGGGTGGGGGGGGATTTGCATGATTTATGACCTCCCCATTATGGGCATATGGAATTTAGAATAAAATTTTAGCCTTGCCTTGTTGGACTCGGTGGTGTTGGGTGTTTGTGGTTCACTTTTCATGCTTCTCCCTACAACTATTTGTCCACCTTTGAATGACTTCTCTTTGTAGGTCAATGTTCTAATAATAGTTGTTGTAGGATTGTGATTTATTCAAGGATTAGATGCGGTGTGATTTTTTTTTTGTTTTTGATAAATTTTATTACTAAAATTTTGAACTTGTGAATTATCTTTTGTGGAGTAGTTATTCTAGTTGTGTGGATAATTTTTTTGTATTTTATTTCATCTAATTTTTAAAAATAAAAAAAATTTATAACACAAAGATAGTATTGTATAAAACAATAATGTCTTGTATTTTGAAACGACCCTAAACTACTAGATAATAGCAAGGTTGGACCTAAAGACAAACACAATTCTAAGGAGATTGGCGATTTAAATCCCAACTATAAAATCCCAGCCACACTTGACAAAAACTCACTTAAGGTTCACCCTTGCAATGTCAAAAAAACAAAAAAATATAACAAAACAATAATATATGGTGTTTTATGATGAAGGAATCTATTTTATTTGTTATAGTTGAGAGTGAGATGAACCATGAATGATGTGTTATAGATATTAGTTGAAGGATATTCAAAAGATTCCAATGCTTCTTTAGCCTAAAAGATAAATAATTTAAAATCAAATATGTAAATTTAAAAAAAATATATATATATATATATATATATATATAAGTCTTTATTTCATTGAAAAGATAAAAAAAGGATGAAAAAAATGAGGTCAAAATTTAGAAACATTTGATAGAGTTTTAGTAACAAATGTGTAGATGATGAGAAGTGATTTATGTATAAAATTATAATACTTATTTGAATATTGTAATTAATATTGATTTGGTGAGAATCTAAGAAATTGTTCATAGTAAAAGGCATGATAAAAGTTTTTGAAGCTTTAAAAGTAATTTCCTAATTCAAATTGCTATGATGGTATGTATATGAATAACACAATTTAATATGTTAATATATATATATATATATATATATATATAATATAATACCAAAGAAGTAAAAAGATCAATCAAATTTTGAATAACAGATGTTGAAGGTAGGCATTAGTTTAATTTTTTATCTTTAATAATTATGCATTCATCTTCTTATATTTCTTCAGTGTAAAATCCAATGTTATAAATTTAGATAAATAGCACGTATTAAGATTTTTTTATGCAATTAATTTTTTTACATAAATTCATTATGCTATGTAACTAATTAAAATAAATTTATAATTTTTTTCTAATTTTTATTTTTTCTAATTTATTTAAAAAAATTCTATAATTATTTTAATTATCTAATTAAAATTTCATATATATATATATATATATATATATATATATAAGATTTGATTTTTTATTGATATTTTATCTTCTTTTTTAGATTATAATTAGAAAAAAGATCTAACATTCTTTATTTTATATGATGTAAGTATTTTTTATAAACAATCCTTTTGAACACCTTTTTTTTACATATAATATATGATATATATATTATATGAGGTTTTTTATACTTCTATTTTTTCTTTAAATTGCTATATTTATATTTTTGATTAGCAAGAAGAATGCTTTTTTATTGTAGTGCGTTCAAAACACATGAAGTATTAAGTTAGAATTTTTATCTTTTATTATTTTAGCACAATTTCTTATATATTATAAAATATAGGTAGAATTTATTTTTTATATTAATTATTAATAGTTTTATGTTAATATATTTAACTATCAACTTTTTATATTAATACTAATTTTTTAATTTACTAATATTATTAAAAATATTTTATCCAATAAAAAAACTAAAATATTTATTGGTCTTATTTCTTATAAGTTGTGGTGATTTAATTTTTTTAATTGAATTCTAATCACATATTGTATGTCTAAATTACGATAATTCTAAATAAAGGATATTATTGTGTTATGTGAGATATAACTTATGTATATGCTAAGCATTTAGTTGTAGAAGAGAATTATCTAAAGTCAACAATTTTCTTATAATCTAATAATGAGGTATTTAGAAATATCCTTCTTAAAAACCATTATCCTTTTAGAAATCCTAAATCTAAGAAATATTAAATTCTATCAATCCTAAATCCTTAACCCTATCAAATCTTATACATATTCTAAATAAATCCTATAAAATCCTAATTAAATCTTTACAAAATCTTTAAAAAATCCTAAATAAATCTTATTAATTCTTAATTAAATCATAAAGTAATATTAATAAATTTTAAGCAAATCCTAAGAAAATTTAAAGAAATTCCAAAAAATCCTACATAAATTTTAATAGAATCTTAAATAAATCCTAAACAAAATTTAATCAAGTCATAACAAATTCTAACAAATCCTAAGCAAATTCTAAATTTTAAGTAGCAACTTTCAATATGCTACAACTCCTATTTATATTTTTGGATTTACTTTAAATTTTTTTATACCACTAGATATGTGATTCTTGAATAAGCTTACAAGTTTTGAAAAATACCCAACTATAAATTGAAAGATGATGCAAAAAATCTTTGTCGTTGATACTTATTTCTCCACTTTGAGATTGATGAAGCACTCCAATAGCTAAAGCTTGTAATTTAGTAGATAAATTCTACTTTGACTTTGTATGTAGCTTTGATATTATATCTTTTATTAATATCTTAAAATTCCGCTCCATCCAATGTTTTAATCTTCTAATATCTAAGAATTAGTAAATAATCTAAATTTTCTCTTTTGTAGCATCTCTTTGAATTTGTAGTCTAACATCTCACATATGAACAATTAAAAGCACATTAAAATTAAAAACCAAATTATTTATTTTTATATTAATATACTCACAATAATAATATTTTTTTAAAATTTTAATAAAAAAATATTAAATTTATTTATAAGTAATAAATATATTATATATATATATATATATATATATATATATTTAAAATTAAAATTTATATAAAAATTATAATTTTTTAAAAATAAATATTAAGAAATATCATCATAATTTTATATTAATAATTTTTTTTATCAATGCTAAATAAATTTTTTTAATTTTAAATAGTTTTTTTAATACTAAATAAAAAAAATTTAATTGCAAATAAATTTTAGATTTATAAAAATATAGCCAAAAATCACATTTTAGATTTATAAAAAGATTTTTTACCTTTGAAATTGTAATGCTTACAAAATCTTCTTTTTCTTTTCCTCATTGAAAATCTTTTTATATTAAAACCTTACAAATTTTACTCTTTTAAAAAGTCTTTAAAATCTTCTACCTAACCTCACACTTTGATCTTCAAAAAATATCTTTTTTGCCAAAGGTGCCTATTTTTGTGCCTTTCAATTTGATTTTGATCCTATCTTACAATTGATCCTTCTTGGATATCAATAAAAGATGGTAGTTTAACTTAAATTAAATTAATCTAATAAAAAATTATAAATGATAAAATTTTAGATATTTTAGATATTATAGGAAAAATAAAAATAAATGTAAATTATTAAATTGATGTGAGTTGATTCAAATTATTTAAGACTAATGATTTTGTGACAATTGCTGAAATTATGCCAAGACTTATAATTGATTTAAATTAGAAATTCCAAGATATTAATCTTAAATTTAATAGTGTCAGTTATGATTAATCATTAAAATATTTTTATATATTTTAAATTTGATTATTTTATAAATATTATTCTATAATCATAAAATGTATTTGAAGATTTAAAATATATATTAATGTTTAAATTTTAAAAAAAACTTGTATATTTTTTAGTCATATTTAATAATTTTTTAAATTTTTATTAATAAAGTAATATCTTATTATATTTAAAAATTTTATAAAATATTTTTAATAATAATAATTTTTTTATTTATAAACTAAAAAAATACTAGACTTAAGTGTTTTTTTGTACAATTAATAGATCTTGTATTATTACATATTTGTTTCTTTGCATCAAGGTATTAAGAGAAAATATCAAATTTTTTAAAAACACAAGAGAAACAAGATATGTTGTTAAAAATATTATCAATTGTAAGATTTAAAAAAAGATATTATTCAAATTAGTCAAAAATTTATATTAGTAAGATTTAAGTATCTTTTGTCTTAATTCTTTATTTATGCAATAGAAATTTAATCCTACAAAGTAATTTAGAAAATTTTCTATAGATTATAAAATACATCAAAAGTGTAAAGAATCTTCTATACAACCTTTTAGAAGACAATAAAAAATCTTAGATGATTATTAAAGGCTATAGAAGCTTCTATAACAATATGCAAGGACTTAAAATTATGTAAATATATTCTAGAAGATTATAGAATCTTTTAAAAGTGATGTAATTATCTTAAATATTTTAAAGATTTTTAAAAATATTAGAAGATTCTTCAAGTTGCAATTTTTTATATATGTATGATATTATTCTTACTTCTAACAAAAAAACTCATCAAAGAACTTTAATTTTTTTTTTTTCATATATTTTTTAACTTTTTAAATTTGATTAATCAAATAGACTTAAATTATAAAACTTAAATAATTTCTAAATCCTAATTCAAACTCTAAAAGGTCCAATGTAAATTCTACCAAGTTCTAAAGAAAATCTTAAGGCTTAGATTCTAAAATTTAATTTTATATTCAAATTCTTAAATATCTAAGAATAAAATCTTTTAAATCTTGATTATAAAATTTTAACCAAATCCTAAATCTTTAATAAATTTTAATATTAAAATTTAAATAGATAAAAACTTAATCATGAATATAATCTTACTAAAATAATCAACTCTAAATACTAAACCTAAACTAAATAAAATAAAAAAATAAAACACTAAATAAACTATATTGGTTATTTTAGATGATTCATAAAATGATTCAACACCTTATTGCAAACAACACCAAATAATCATTGCACCAATTTAAGTAATTTGACCATTCCAATCAGATGAATTCTAAAAAAATACACTATTCTGCTAATTCATTAAAAAATTCACTAATGTAGTTGCTCTACTCATTCTTGGTCATACAAGAGTCTCTTACAAGAGTCTCTTAGGAAGGAAAAAAAAACAAGCACTAGAACTCAGCAACATTGGCAACCTAATACTGGCATTCATTGTCTCTAGAATATGATCCTCTACTTGAGACAATTGTTAGGTACTGCAACTCAGATCCTCCAGCGGCAAGTTCAGAAACAGCAACCTCTCTATCTAATCCAACTTCATGAACTAACTCTCTAAAATGAGACCTCGTTGCACTTTGCAAAGAAAAGATAGATTTTTCTCATCTCACACTAGCCTTGCGGATGGATTGATATGTAGAGCCATGAACTGGGTCTTCATCTAGGTTGTTTAGCTGGTAGCTATTGCACCACTGCAATGTCCACACTTAAGCCAGAACATTAGTACCCACATTTCATAACCCATTTTCTAACATCAAACCACAAACTCACGAAGAATCTGTTGCACCAGTGGATGGTTTCTTCCCAACACCAACAACAGGTTGTTAGTTGACGACGATGGTGAGCAGCAGGAAAAAAAAAAAAAAAAAAAAATACAACTTGTGCAGAACGTCCGGGACTACTAGAACCTCAATATTCACTTCGATCAGCTCCAAGTTTGATAAACTCGCATCTCTGGATCTACGATTCAACTCACAGCGTGTTTTTAACAAGAGAATGCACGCCACATCGACAAGGACCTGCATACAATCCAGCTTTCTTGAATCCCTCGGCTCGATGAACACAACACAGTTCCAGCAACTTAACACTGAAGTCTTCACTCCACTAGCTGAGCTTCTTTTCAACAGCAGCTCAAATCCTCATGGCTTGTGTTTTTTTTTTTTTTTTTGTGTTTTGTTTTTGTTTTTTAATTATAAAACTCTGCTACACATCCACATCATCCGAATTCACTCACTAAACCTGCAATTCTGCTTTGCGCCCTTTCCTGTGACTCTTCATTACTCCGTCCATATCACTATTGTTGTTCCTCTAATGTCTTGTTGTAGAGTGGATGTTTAGAGTCTAAACAGATTTAGTAGACAAGTTTGCTCAACTCCTCAATTGATTGATAGTTGCGTGATGTGAAATCTTAAAACTCGTAGCTGTTATGATTGAATTTCAGCTTTGCAGATATAAGCCAACTTTGCTTTTGGAAATTGTAGCTAGAATTAGATCTAAAAAAAATGAAAGTTGCTCTCTGCAATTGTCGTCAATTTGGATGTTTACTCACATTTTAAACCCAAATGTTGAGCTAGACTTTAAGTTTTTGGTTTGTTAGAATATTATAATTTCTGTTTGAATATGTCACTTAATACAATAAATGAATGTTGGCCTTTATAGATATATTTAATTATAAGTTTATTTAACTATTGAAATTAGACTTTGAACTATTAAATAATTAATTTTTTAATAATAAAATTTAAATAAGATTTTAAAATTTTAATTAAAATTTTTAAATTGAATTAATCATGATGATTGACAACTCTTAAAACAATTATTATTGACAAAGGTTTCTAATTTTTTTGCATTGTATCAAATATTAACAAATTTTATTAAATAGTTATTAGTTTTTAAAAATATATCACCAATTAGGATCTATTTATATAAGAAATCTATTCAACTTTATTTATATAATAATTTATATAAGAAATCTATTCAATTTTATTTATAACAAAAGAAGACATATATTATAGAAAAGCTTAATTGAAGATTAAGTAACAAAATTACTTTAAAATATATATATATATATATATATATATATATATAAGAAGATAATACAAATATTTAATATTAATATTATCTTTTTATAAAAAGAACTTCTATTCACTTTGTAGGATCATAAACAAGACAAAACAAGATAAACTAGCAAAAATATCACTATAAGTATTTTAAGATTAAAATAAAGAATAATTTCTAACAAAAATTATCTAAAAAAATCTTGGATTGAAACTTGGGGAATGCCATTTTGAACCAGGGTCAAAATTAGAATCCAAGGCACAAAACCATGAGCCTACGATAGATAGATGATTCTTTTGTTGATTGAAGAATAAGGTGTCATGGTCAAGATTTATTCCAATAATTATCTAGCTAATATAGATAGATAGAAGTAAATAGAAATATGTTAATTTGATAATATCTTATAGAAAAGCTTTCTAAAAGCTTAATAGATACTGATTAACATTTATACATATTTATAGGTGATCGATAGGCTAGAAACTTGGCAAACAAGCTAGCCATGTGTTGCACATATTGATAGCTTTTGAAACAAGCTAAGTACGTGGCACACATGTACGAAACTTGTCTTGCAAGTTTGACATGTGTCTTACAAGTTAGACAAGTTTTGGAGGTCCTATAGAACGCTGCCATATAGTTCTTAAATAAATAGTATGTACAGAAATAAGAGTAAAGACTTCTTTATTCTTCTCAATGCCTTTCTTGTTTTTAGTCTTATTTCAAGAGTCTCTAGTCTTGTTGTCTTTGGCAATAGCCATTATAGTTTTAATACTATACCATCTTTGAGTGATTTTGAATAATACAAGAGTATATTTTGTTCTTTTATGATTCATATCTTTGTCCTTTGCAGTTTGATTAGAGTGAATATTCATTATTCTTATTTTGTATTTAAAAAGTAAATAGATTACCACACTTCTACTGTTGCATTTGAAGGTTACAAATTATCCATCTTTAAATTAACATTTTTTACTTTTAATCTTGATTTTTTGAAAAAAGAGAGTGGATCACCCCTCTTTGTAGAAATTTTTTTACTTGATTTAGAGGTTGCAGATTATCCTCTTCTAATTTGAATTACAGAGTTATTAAGATAAAAGGAAAGATCATAGATGCTATAAATAATAAAAATAAGAATAGATTTGTAACTATTGCAGATCTTTAAGAGCTTGTCAATATTCTTAGGGTAGAATTTTCACAAAACACTAATACCAATCATAGAGGCACTATTCTTATACCTATAGAAGAAGTCCAAAGCCTATGCCAAGAAATTGTATAATTGAGGGAAGCAAGTAAATCCACTTTGCAAGCAAATCCAAGAAGCCTTGCTTCTACTACTATAAAAGAGGCAAAGATTAATATGCTTGAAAAGTTCAATGGAACAAGATCAAAATTTTGAAAATTTCTACAATAAATCAAGATATATCTAAAGTTGCATCCTTTCTAATACTCTAATGGATTTACTCAAGTTCGATTCATAAGCACACTTCTATCTGGAAGTGCTTTTTTTTGGTTTGCACCTTTGATGGAAAAATATTCACAATTTCTTTATGATTTGAATTCATTTCTTGAAGTGTTTACAGCCACAGTTAGAGAAAGTGATTGAGAGAGGGTAGGAAAGACCAAGCTCTTATCTTTGTAACAATGATCATAATGTCATATTGTGGTTTCACTACCATGTGAAAATATTGTACATATAAATTTAATATATAATTTACTATACAATTAAATGAGAGCCATATCAATGGATTTTATTGGTTACAAGATGTGATTAGGTTGTTAGTTTAAAAAAGATCAATTAAAAGGGCTATTATTGAGGTTTATACAACCTTATTTTTTTTTTAGTAATAACTTTTGAGGTTGATTTTATATTGATAATAACTTTTATATAACTTAGGTCACTTTTGTTAGACATTGGTGACTCTTAAGATCTTAGTTTCTTCTTTTATTTGATGTTTAGAACATATATTATGTAAATCTTATAAAAAAAAAAGATTATAAAAGAATTTTAGTATAAAAAAGAATAATTAAACCATCTATGTGAATGAATAGAGATGGATGATAGAAGTCTCTATTCAAATTGGCCAAAAATCATATCCAATGAGCTTCAAGGAGGCTATTCGAGGGCTTATTAGAGATTAGGATTTTTTATTTGGAGGAATTTGAACATCAAAGGCTAGGATCAACAAGTTTGGTTTTTTAGATATGATTTTGATAATTTTTTTGGGTGATTTGGACTTTTTATGAAGGAGATATAGGCGCTCAAAGTTAAGGTATTGAAATTGTATCTATTGTCACTCTTTCGGACATAAATTACGCGTACAAAGAGCAATAGAGGATCAGCAACCGAGATTTGAAAGAATACTTTTTTGGCTACACTTTTTATATATAGCTTGATGAAATCAAAGTTAAACTAAAAGAAATATTAGGAGTTGAAGTCAATGCTTGTAAGTTAAGGGCAATAAGTGACCCCACTTAACTAGTGGTTATATTTTGAGCTATATCTTAGGTAATTTGATAAGTTTTTAGCTCAAAAATTTTAAGAGTGTATAAATTTATATCACAAGATTTTGTGCAAAATTTTTGTGGGATTAGGATTTTGGATTTGTGAGATATGATGAAAATAGTGCTCAAGTATCTTTGAGCTAGGATTTTAAGCACTTCTTAGGATTTTGAAGATATTGGATGATTGGCAATGAATTTGTAATTGATTTTTTTTTATAGTGAAGTTGAAGAGAATTATCTATAGTTTGGAGAAAGTTTTATAGAAAATAAATAGCTGAATCAAGAATTATTGAACTCTAAAGTTCAAGAAGAAATAAGCCTTTGTAGGTGAATAAGGTTTTGAAAGGTTTTGTGGCAATTTGAACCTTTTTGTATAAACCTACTTAAATACAAAAGTTTTTATCAATAAAAATTATCTTTTATAATATCATTGTGTTATTTGTCCTTTTTATTAAGGACAAATTACTTATTAGACTCTTGCCAATAATTTTTAGATAAATTCTCTACAGTCAAGTATCCAATGTATTCTCAGACAGAAGTTTACGCCACACGATAACGGTCAACCATAATATATGCTG
This sequence comes from Physcomitrellopsis africana, assembly GCA_036785485.1. Lineage (NCBI taxonomy): Eukaryota > Viridiplantae > Streptophyta > Bryopsida > Funariales > Funariaceae > Physcomitrellopsis > Physcomitrellopsis africana. The sequence goes on along the minus strand of JAWRVF010000481.1, from coordinate 3,268 downwards.
CAGAATTTCAAAATCTTTCTTGCAATGTGGAATGGAACAATAAGGCCCTTATTAATCAATTTTGTTATAGTTTGAAGGATAATATCAAAGATTTATTATTAATAATATTAAAAATAGATTCTTTAGAATAATTTATTACTCAAGCCATTGTATACAATAATCGTTTATTTGAAAGGCATGAAGAACAAAGATTTGGCTGGAAAGTATCAAGTCAATTGATGATAGCAACTCTTAAGTTTTTAGAAACTTATTTGACTAAATTAGACCTAATACAAATTGATGCGGTATATTTTAAACCTCTTACTGAACAAAAAAATACTTGATGTTGTCAAGAAGGACTGTGCTTGTATTATGGAGAAGCAAAGCATATTATTCAATATTATCCCAAGAAGCAATACAATCACAAAATGAGGAGTATGGTTGCTAAAGAAGATAATATATCAAAAAACGAGCTTCTCCAGCTATAATAGAAACCATGCGACTAAAATCATATACAACACTGTAGAATAAATAGATAATTTTGGTAGTAGAATAAGAATTAAATATTAATAAATTAGATGATTAATCTATTAATTAGCCAATATAGATAGAAAAATAGAAAAATTAATTGAAAAAGTAGTTAAGGCAAGAGAAATGATGGTTGATATCTTGATTTTTATTATAAAAAAAAAGAAAGAAGAAGAAATTGGGGCTAGAGTGTAAGGGTTGAGAGCTAGAGTAAGCTTGATGTTACATCTTTTTTTTATTTTTTTTATTTTCTTTTGTGATAAGACTAATGTTGAAAGTTCAAAATATATTTTGATTATTGAACAATATAAATTGAAAAGTACGATAATGAAACAAAAAATTCAATTTATATGTGGTTGAGTAAAAAAATAAAATTATTGATGGTTGAATTTGATGTCGTGGATTGGAAGCCAAAGACTAAATATATCAATATAGCTTCATTGTGAATGATGATGTTGTATTGTATTGGCTGTGAGAGTTGAACAATGAAAGAAAATATTAAAGAGATGATTAATTTTGGAATGAATTTATAGTGAGAATTTATTTCTAGTGATTGGAATACAAAGCGATTGTATACAGTCTATTAAGATAATGCAATATCGCCTGATGTTGTTATGAGATTGGAGAAAGATAGAAAAATACAATAAGAGAATATAATAGGAGAATACAATAGGAGAATATAATAGGAGAATTATAGGAGATAATATTACAGAAGTTTATACTGGACTACAAAGCAGTAGGAAGATGAAGAGACGGAGTCATTTTGGAGCATTTAGGTATTCATTAAACTTTATCAATCAGAAGCAATTAATTGTGTGATCTTAATAAGTGTATCTCATGCGTATAGTTTTTTTCCGTGTTCAAACTCTCTTTTATAGGTTTATTCTAGGTAATATTGGAAGAATAAGTAAAACGAAAATTATATTTTGGTGCCACTCCCAAAAATTAATAATAGTTTTGAATGTTAGGAATTAACTATTGAATGAGTGGTTTTTGGATGTTGTACAAAGAGATTTTAAAATTGGTGCTGGTTTCAAAATGATACCAAATGTATAGTTAGATTGGAGATGGAAAGCAATTTCAGTGATATAATAAAAGATTATGGTTAATAAGAATGAGAATGTTGTATTGAGAAAAACACGCCAGTTGAAAGGAAGATAGGAGAGAGTGCAAGCAAGAATTTATTGCGAGACAAAGAAGAACTAAAAAAGAAGCATCGACAAAGTTGGATTAAACCATGGTCGAATGCTTGTCGGCATATCCGAGCATACTCAAAACTTGACAAACCTTTAATATTTCATATACATATACCATTAAAAAAATTGCCAAGAATACTCGTGGATAATTTGATCAACAATCTAGTATATCTCTTGAACTCATTAACAAAAAGAGAACAAGGCATAGAAGAATTGGGTACTCTATGTACTTTCACAATAGTAGATACAACCGATTCTAAGAAGATTGATTCTTCAGAATGGCATAAATTGCTTGCCATTAAGGACCAATTTAGCGTGTTTCAAAATCCATCATTTTCATCTCAATTTCAACCAATAAAATTATTTGCGGATAATAATCACAAATTACGGAGGCTTGGAAGTCCAAAAAAGACAATTGGAGAAGGTAGTGTATATTTGAATAAGAAATTGAGTGAAATATTGTCATCTTTAATGGTCGCAAGAGGTTCCATAGTCCCAATTAAGGTCCAAATGGGTGCGGTGGATGATTGCACAATTAGCGTAGCTCCATTACCTACTTTTAGAAGTATATCAAAAGCAGATCCAAATAAACATTTGTCTCAATTTCTGACTACATGTGTAGTCAATAATGGTAGAACTGAAGATATTTGGTTGAAATGGTTGCCAGTGACCTTAAAGGACACAATGTTTGAATGGTATAATTGCCAACCTATGGATCAATGTCTTAATTGGGAGGTATTGAAAAATATATTTTTAATCCATTTTTGACCAATTAGATTTGAAGAATGTCTTAGGAAAAGGTTAATGAATAGTAGAATGGTACTAGAAGAAGCGGTATACTCATATTATGGCTGAGTAGAAGATATTCTTTGTAAATGGGTAAATAACCAAATGACAGAGTTGTTTGTTTTATCTATATTGGTTAACGGACTATACCTACCAAAATTAAAGATGTTTGTAAAGGAGGCCCAACTGGCGACTATTGTTTTCTTACTTGATTAAACTAAGATATGAGAAGAATGTCATTATGATCAATTCTTAATCACTAGAGCCACAATGATTCTATCTCAAGGAGTTTATCAAATGCCAATCTAGAATGAAATAGTGGGCAATTATCTAAGAATGATTGATTACGGTGCAAATCTTAATGCTAATCTACAGAGAATAATTAATATTATCTTATTATAGGCAGTACCACCAATAATTATAGTTTCATATTTTTTATACTGCCCATATCAAAATCCAATACCTACAAAGGAGTTATCTAATGAACTAATATCAAAGAATCTAAATGAAGCTTTATTATTAACTTTGATAAAGAAGGTGGATAAATTGGCTGTTAATTTGGCAAAGAATAAAGAAAAGAGGCATAAACCAACTAATATGCAATCCAATATTTTGTGCAGTAATTATAAGGGACAAGGCCATTTGGTAACAAAATATTCTTCACTATTCCAAATGATTGTACAATGTATGTTTTGTGGAGGTAAGCATATCACCACCAATTATTGGAATTGACAAAAATAACAATAATTTGATAATCAGACTATGATTCAACCAACTTT